>JAZEWU010000009.1:11071709-11095833 GCA_036362915.1 Geotria australis
GTCTTTGGACGGTGGGAGGAAACCGGAGTGCCCGGCGAAAACCCATGCGGACATGGGGAGAACATGCAAACTCCACACAGAAAGGCACCCCGAGCCGAGATTCGAACCGGAGACCTTCTTGCTGTGAGGCGGAAGCGCTACCCACTACGCCACCGTGCCGCCCCATATTGGGAAATCAACAGTGGTAATCCTGGGGAGAGATCGGTCCCCACCATGGGAATGTGAAATATCCTCCGCTGCCGCAAGACCAACAACAGATATGAATTTTGAATGCTTTTCTTCCTTGGTTGACTTGACTGTCTTGGGAGCCAGTTCACTGGGATTACAGGGGAGAAGGTCGTTGTCCTGCTCCCCTGGGGCCCGGCTGTGCTTCGCTGTGCCGCGTGTCAGGTGGAGAGTGGCTTCTGTGTTGCAGCCTCGCCGGCTTTGTGGTGGCTGTGCTGGAGCCGTTTGTGCGTTTCGTGCTTTGCGAGCCGGACGAGGGCCACAACAACGCCACCCTCAGGCTGGGCCTGCTCCAGGCCTTGCTGCAGACGGAAGGCGTCAGCGGCGCTCCGCCAAGGCCCACGCACCGGCACGCGCTCCTGCTCCTCCACAGCCTTGTGCCGCACCTCCAGGTCCACAGCAACTGTGCCTTTCACCTGGCGCTATATAAATGCTATTATTATTATTATTACCTGGCAAGGTGGCGCAGCGGTAACATCTGCGCCACCCTGACAGAAAGAATGGTCTTGCCCGAGGCGGTTCGATTCCCGCCTTGGGCGCCTTTATGTGTGGAGTTTGTGTGTTTTCCCCCTGTTCTGCGTGGGTTTCCTCTGGGTTCTCCAATTTCCTCCCACAACTTTAAAAATACACTCATTAATTAGTTGGCCGATAACAACATAATATTTAGGAAGCAGTGTGCGGCAATATGTTGGCACCGGGAAACCGCCTGGCTGCCTCCTCCGCCTCTCTGTGCTTTCCTCGCGCTTCCGAGCTGTTCTCCTGAGTTCCTTACGATTGCTTCCCTTTCCACAATCTGATGACCATCATAATTATACGCATTATAATGCCAGTGTTACATTTTATTCCTTTTTGAGCAACTTCATCGGCGTCGTGTGTCTCATGTTACATTACGGCGTTGCCTGCAATTGTGTGTTTGCTAGGCATGGGACCCAGCACGTCTCTGTGAATGCCAGCTGATCTTGGAGTTGCTGGCCAGGGCCATGCTAAAGGAGCCCGTGCTCTGGCAGCCT
Source organism: Geotria australis (assembly GCA_036362915.1). Classification (NCBI taxonomy): domain Eukaryota; kingdom Metazoa; phylum Chordata; class Hyperoartia; order Petromyzontiformes; family Geotriidae; genus Geotria; species Geotria australis. The sequence continues at coordinate 11,072,945 of JAZEWU010000009.1, forward strand.
CAGCTCCCACAGATGGCCCTGCAGTTACTGTGCCTGGCCGAGTTGGTGCTGCGCAGCACAGGGGACTGCCAGACCACCGTGTCACTGCTGCAAGCCATCCAGGCTGCACTCCCTGAGGTACCGCGCCGCGTTGTGCGCGACAGCAGACCCACGGCTGCCGTTACCGCGTCCCAGCGTGCGACGCGACAGCACAACCTCCGTTTTCTTCTCCCGAATAGTCTCTTGATATGTTGGCATTTTGATCGATGTTTTAATTCTATTTAGTTGTGTGTGAAGCAAATTTAGTGCGCCTTGCATAATTTCTTCCGACCGAGTGCTGCCGATAGACCGACGTCAATGTGCTGCCACTGGCTGGCTCGCGCTGATAATGCCATTATCCACAAGTGTAATTGGGAAGCGTGGTGAGTGTCGTGAGCGGTACCCATGCCCGAATGTGTGGGTGAGCTGGAGAGCAAGTTTGAGTGCGAGCGGCTGGGCATGTGCTTGCCTTTAAAGGCACAGCCGTCACTGTCAAGTCTCTCTGCTCGGCCGAGGTGTGGGTTGTGTTGATGTCTGTTGCCCATCCTCACCTCGTGGTGTAAATTCTGCACTGCTTTTGTGGCGACTGGAATATCTCTACCACAAGCACTGCCGAATTGCAAGAATGTGGTGTACATCTTGTTATCTTTGGAGTTAACTTACAATTGAGATTTGAACCTGCACTCTTGCGATTTGTTGCGCTGATTACGGCGTCTCCATGCCAATAAATACATCCAATTCTGGTAATTTACGTTAGCTTCCAGTGAAAGTGCGTAACAATTTAAAACTGTTGATACTACGTTTAAAGGAATTCACCGACCAGGCAGATATAGGCGCGGTGCCCAACTTCAATAGGATTATAACACAAAGTGGTTCAGCAGATGTGTGAGCGAGGGAGCTGGAGTCACAGCCATGAGTGATGTAAGAGTGAGGAGGGGGCTCAAGTGAACTGTGGGTGTGAAGGATTTTCCTTGTGCCAAAGGGCCTGCAGGAGGTGTGTACCGGTTCTGAACACAACACATATATATTATGTATACAGTAGCTTTATCATGCAACATAGATCCTCATTTACTTGCCTGCATTTTAGTTGGTAAATAAGGGCTGTTGTTTTTCCACAATAACCTTATACATCCGTGCACATAATCTTAATTCCTGCTGATCTCCCCGCGGTTATAGGCCCGTCTCATTAGACCCTTGGCTGTCACATGTGGAATGTCTGTGGTGTTTGGGAAGAGATTTGTGGGCATTCTCATCGTCTGCGATGCTACGCTTTGATGTCCCTACATAAATGCCCCCCCGTGTGGGCTGCTGTCTGCAGAGTTTCCCACACCAGCAGGTGCTGGCAGGAGTCAGTCTGCTCCTGCTGCTCGTCCCCGCCAGCCAGAGCGAGGCGGCGATGTTGTCCTTGGGTAAGCGTGGCGATCTTCATTACGAACGTCTGCGCCGGTAGTCTGCAGCCTGCGCGCTTAATTGCCTCTAATGGAGCCCTGCAATTGCGTCTGTAATTAAATAAGCTTTTAACAATACATCTGTCGGTGATCGATTGTTAACTAAACTTTTGCGGTTGAGAAGTTACGTGCAACCTGTATTTTTTATAGATTTTTCAGATAAACAAAAGATTCCCATTATGATAAAGGACACGGAGTCTCATTTTGCGTTTTTGTTGAAACGTGTTGAGCATGCACTGCCTTTTCCATTGAAAGTGATTGCACACTCGTGCATTAGCCTGGTGCCTGTGTGCAGTTGTTTGTGCTTGAAAAACAGCTCACGGGCACCACAGACTTTATGCGCTCTAAAGGGAACGAACATTGGCCATGTTGATGTGGAGTCTGTTGTTGCCTGCGCACCCGTGTGCCGAAATCCCGGTTCATAATGCAAGTTATCTTTTCCCAACAAGGTCTTATCGAGTCCCCAGACTCTTTCTGCAGGATCGCACGTCGGGATCTTTGGCCGATACTTTTTCTAGGGAGTATTTTGGGTGTCGGATGAAATTGGAGGACCCAGACAAAACCCATACAATGAAACAAATGAGGAAGTAACACTCAAAGGTTGGCAAAGATGGGCTCATGAATCAACCTGCTGTGCCGCTATCTCTTTGCCACCTTGCAGCATGGCAGGAGTTTTACTAATTTGCACGATCCATAAACTCCTGTATGCAAAGCACTGGCTGTCAGGTGCCACTGCATGGCACACGTGACGTGCTGACCCAGACTTTGATGTCCGATGTGACAGTGGAGAGCGCGCTGTGCCGGGGAGACGTGTGCCTTCCTGTCGCCGCGGTGCTGCTCATGCCGCTCCTGCATATCGCGTCGTCGTCCTCGCGTGCCGGCACGGGCCTCGGCTGCCAGGCCCGTGCCGCTCAGCTGCTGGATAGGTTGGAGCGCATGCAGGAGGACTGCATGGGAAACAAGCAGGTGGGGTTGCTGCTTCCCTTACCTTTGTGTGCTACTCGTCGGCAGACCTGTGCTACTGGTGGCAGACCTGTTTTACTGATAGACGATGTATTTGGAGTGGCGAGATGTCCAGGCGGTAGCACGTTCACCGCTTGCGGCAGAGGTTCGCGGTTTGAATCCAGCAGGCTGTCTTGTGAACGATATCAACCCTCAAATACTACACGTTGGCTACTGCACAGTGGACGTTAAATATCCCATGACGCCATTGTGTGCAGGCGTAACGTTTCAAGTTTACCTGTAAGTTACCGACTTCGGATTACACATAGCAACATCGCCCTCCTAACGCAAAACTACTGCACGTTACGTTTATGAAACATATTTGTGGCAGTATCCTCGCCCTATAAGAATGCCGCGAATACCGAATGTACTGATGATCATTTTTGCTTTATAGTCGGCAGCGAAATTGAAGCGAGCGGTGCGTGCCGCGAGCAGGAGGAGTGCGAGCTGGACTTCCCGCTGACGGCTTGGTACGCCGTGGTGCGCTCCACGCGGAGCGCCGTCCTGCGCTTCTCCCTCGACGCCGGCGAGGCCGAGCGACACTGGCTGCGGGCGGCGCGGGGCTCGCTGCTGGTGCAGGACAGGGTGCCTATGCACGTGACCTTGCTGGTCTCCTTCCTGCTCGCCACCAGCAGCAAAGAGCACCTGCCGGAGGTTCTCGTGGGATGCAGCGCTCTCGCCCGGGCTGATCCCACGCAGGTGACGGCGTCTCCCTCGGTTGCGTCGCGTCACAGTTACTCAGGTTACACCCGTCACGAAGGTTTCAATTGGGTCAGTTGTGCGAAGCATGTGAAAATCATATTCTAGTATCAGCTTGGGGCAGCGTAGCACAATAAGAAGCGCCTGGGTTTTGTCCCTGACTCAGAATGTTTTCTGCATTGAGTTAGGTCACGTAAAGATATTTACGTGTCGCAAACCCGCCTCCACCCGACACAGCCAATTAGTGAAGGGTTGTCACGTGAACAAAACGTGCCAATTTGTTACTACTTCAGCACACCAGTATGTTGAAGAGCGAGCCGGTGTGCTGAAGTAGTAACGATTTGGCACGTTTTGTTCACGTGACAACCCTTTACTAATTTGCTGTGTCGGGTGGAGGCGGGTTTGCGACACATAAATATCTTTATGTCACCTAACTCATAAAAAGAGCTAGACTATGGATAACATTGGTCACGAAAGCCTTCGAGTTAACTGTTCTGCATTGAGTTATTTTCTCCCCCTGTTTGTCATGGGTGTACTCTGGTCTCTTCCCATAGCTAAAAACTCAATGTAGTTGGTACTGGCCGAACATCAGATCCCTGAAAACTTGTCTGCAAATTGCTCAGATCGGGTCACACACAGTATCATCGCCACCTACTGCGAAAACTTGGTAGGACGCTGCTGAAAATGCGTCTTGAGTCAGTGAGGCTTCCCTGGGTAAACAAGCCTAACAGTCATCATGTTGATATGCACAGGTTCTCACTGCGTGTTGTGCGTATGGTGTTCTGTGTACCACAGGCCCCGTACCTCATCCCTGTACTCATGTACAGACTAGGCAAGCCACTGGAACCGGAGATTTACCACAGTCTCCTGTACACCCTGCCCACCCTGGGCACCCACAAGGTCAAACCACATCCTGACACATGCCCCACTCAATTTCTTTGCAAGGTGACCTTATGTGTACTCGAGTGGCATTGAGCACCGAATATTAAGAATGTCTCTCCTTTTGTCCATGAAGCTCTGGACTGAATTGTTTTCTCACCACTGCCCTCTGCCACAAGCTTAAACTAGCCTATCACTGCACGAAAACCCGACACATTCATCAGTAGCATAAAGTGCTGTGTGTGTTGTGCGTGTGTGTATTATGGATGATGTGTGCTGTGCGTGTGCACATGCGTTGTATGTGGTGTTCTGCACATGTGTGTTTACTACTTTTTTTGTGCTGTGTATCCTGTGCTTCTGCGCTGTGTGTGCTGTGCATGTGTGCTCCGTGTGCTGTGTGTGCTCTGTGTGTACTGTAGGCTTGTGTGGCCCAGGTGCTGCGCACGTTGCGGCTCCTCAGCACTTGTCCCCTGATGCGTCCAGTTGCTCTCCGCTTGCTGTCTAAGCTCTGGCAAACGCAGGTACACATTCATACACGCACCCACACACACACACCTCTACACAAAGACAAAGATCCCCCATATAGCCTGAACAGACTGTCGGGACAAGTGCTGCTAACGAGCACCTATGAAGGCCAGGACAGGACACGAGAGGGCGGGTGGCCAGCACCACACCTGGCCGCCTTCGTCTCCTAAGTGGTGATGTTTAGACACTGCACCAGGCACTAATTTGAGGCCTTGGGAGGCCCAGAACTGTTCAGAAAATTGTCACTGGTGTTGCCTGTGAGTGGGAATCGAACTTATAGACATGCATACGCATACACACCCATACAACGACAGCTGGGCATGTTGCTAGCCACACCACCCCATCATGCGCCATGTTGGTCTTCATAGGTGTTTGTGATATCAGCACTTTTCTTAGCAGTCCGGTGAAGCTATAGGGGCGTCTTTCTCTGTGTGCGCATGTTTGTGCACACGTTTGTGCGCACGTGTGTGCATGCAGGACCGCGTGTACCCAGAGCTTCAGAAGGCAATGGCGGCCCTTGATGGCAGGACCGGGAGCTTGGGTTGTGAAGGGCTGTGGGACTGCGTCTTGGCTAGAGCTGCCACTGTACGTGACATATGTCGTAGCAGGTGAGGCTCCGTTTGGGTGCAGTGTCCTCCACATGCATTTTGGATGGCCGTGTGGCACAGTGGTAAAACCTGCCCCTCGCAGCAAGAAGGGCCTGGGTTCCATTCCTGAGTCGGACACCTTTCTGCATAGAATTTGTATTTCCTCCCCTGTGTTCTGCATGGCTGTCCTCCGATTTCCTCCTGTAGCTCAAACAAACGGACATATCTGGTTTTGGCTATTCATCCAAATGCCGAAAAAATACCTGCAAGTTACACAGTTGCGATTCTATATAACAACATTGTCCCCAACTGTGACAATTTGACAGGACCCTGGGTCAACAAAAGTAGTAATGAAATGTAAAAAATAATCATCATACTTCGCAGCGGCCAGTCCTGTTTACATTTCAGCACGTGGAGCTTTTCTGTCAGAATTTTGACTCCTGGGTTCTCCAGAAAATGCTTGGGCATAGTTCCATGCGGAATGTCGTATCGAATTGCTGACAACTGCTCCGCGACGAAGCGCGGCTGTGGTGTTGGCTGAGTGTGCGGTTGAGGTCAGAGTCGTGCGACCCCGGCTAGTGCCGCCCGGCTCTAACGCTGGCGGTGCCCCCCGCAGGCCCTACCAGCACGGGGCAGACATGGTGGCGGCCGTGTCGCGCCTACTGGACGAGTGCCGCAGCAACGAACAGGCGTCGGCGGCAGCGCTGGCCGTGCAGGGCCTCCACGCCCTGTGTGACGCCGAGGTGATTTCAATTACAATTTATAACGCGTGCCACAGTATTCTTCATCTCAGTCCCCATCTCCTTCGATTGTCATCTTGGTATATATGCTCGGTATATATGTGCGTGTGTAGGCGTGTGTGTGGGGGTTTCTGTAGGCGTGTGTGTAGGCGTGTGGCTCGTTTACAGTTGCCAGTGTGTTTCTTGCAGGTGGTGGACGTGCATTCCGCTTGGTCTGCTCTGTCCTCACGCTTGCTGCCCGACCGTCGGCCGCTCGTGCTCAAACACCTGAGCGAGCTGTTTGCGCTGGTGCCCTTCCTGGCTATCAAGACACCGGAGTATGAGGTACGCCACGCAGGCCACCTCCACACCACTTATAAAGGATTTCGCAAAGCTTTTGAGTGGCACGCGGTGTGGCGGAGGGGTATCACTAGCGCCTCAAAGCAAAAAAGTTACTGTGTTTTGTTTTCAACCGTTTGCTCTGGACTGCCAATGGAGATTGTACCGTCCCACATTTGAGTGGGACGATCTGGCCTGAATCTAAGACCGACGTAAATATTGAGGTGACGAGCAGCAATGGATCAGAGGATGGGAATGTGTTGGTAGCTGGGATCGGTGGAAGGCACAGAGGTCACTTCATGCCGTGTACTGACTGAAGATTCTCCTGTCTCTGTGTCAGAGATTTCAGGCTGATGTGCTGAACCTTCTCTGGAGCTACAGCCAGGACCAGGTGAGAGTGTAAGGACCCTTGTTGACCCTCTTGTCAGGATGGGCCGTCGGGTCCTTTACCACGTTCTAGGATGTAAGACGAACGCCACGGACACCAGAGCACACGGTGGTCGGTGCGGCCCAGGGCCACCCTCTCGCAGAACAGATGAAGGGGGAGGCGCGGCAGTTGCAAGAGGTTGAGCCAAGTCGTTTAATTCACCACAGCAGAGTCGTTCAATATTCACCAACGCAAAGTGACGTTCCGTTCACCAACGCAAGACTTCCCACAACGCCCAGCAGTCCATCACTACGACCGCTCAGCTTGCTCAGCTTGCTATCACCGAGCTCCTCACCTCACAGGCACGCCGTTTAGTTACTATCCAGCAGTGGAGCGCCGCAGCGCGCACACCACGCCAACTTCCCAGCTCACAATACACGCGGGCCGAGCCGTGCAAAGCACGGCCCGGCCTAAGCAGACCTCCAAAGCAAACTCCACCCCGAACATCCCGGGCGCCCGCCTTTTATCCTCTAAAACTCCCGCGCAAACTGATCTCACCCCTCACCCGAAGCAGAGTGACCTCACATCTTCAATCCACGTCTAGCCTCAACTAGTCTCTACACAATGGGGTTCGCCACAGGGGTTCTCCTGAGTCAATAGGACACAGGGGGCAAGTCTCAACTCGCCTGTCGATCACTATCTTTCCCAGGCTTTCCGGCGGCTCAGGTAGTACAGTTTCCCCCCACCACAATGCACCCCTTCCGGTGGACACCCCGTGTGGTGGACACTCAAAGTCGGGCCCCCCTAACTTCTGGTCAATTCGAGGACATTACAAGAGCACCAAGGCCTTACGTGTTTGGCATTGTAATTAGACCACTAAATTATCTGGACCAATGTTCCACAATTTTGGCACATTATCACTTCAGAATATCCCGAAAAACATAATTCCAGATAATTACTTACAATATAGGAACACAAACAATATTTTATGCGCCTGAAATGATTGTTGGCCAAGATATGTTTTGTACATTTTTACCCGTAAATGTCTACATATAACTTATCAATAAATTAGTACTATTAACATTGCCATGTAAGTGCTTGACAAATAGGCTCGGGGGTTTGTATATTGCATACTGGCTAATTTTAACGTTTTAATTTGAGAAATATAGTTTAAGGGTTTCTAGATGTGACCTGTAATGTGCTCGTAGTTTTTGGGGCTCGTATCGTTGTCTGCTGCTTCTGAGTCTTGGTGACCGATGTGAGCGTTGTCTCAGGATGCGGTGACAGCGGGGGCTGCGTTCAGGGCCCTGGCCGCCTTTCCGCCCAGCAAGCACACGGTGCTGCACCTCCCGGAGCAGGTACCGCGTCCAGCCTGGACAATACTTCACCACTCCCACCACCAACCGTACCTGGTGGTGAAGTGACAACACTTGTGCCTCATAATGAGACATTTCTGAGTTCCGTTCCTGCCTCGGGTGCCTTTGTACTGGATGGGTTTCCTCTGGGTTATTCGGTTTCTACCCACGGCTAAACCACACACACAGTGGAACTGGTAATGGCCAAACATACCAATGCTGAAAAGTTACCTGAAAATTGCTCAATTGGGATTACTACACAACATCACACCTACTTGTAGACTATGTCCACCTGTAAAACGGTGTCTTTGTAAGAGGCCTGCACTATAAGAATGGCACGTATACCAAACTTACTAAATGAACATAATATTAAATTAGACCTATATAACGAAACGGATATTGATGCAGTTCTCTTACATTCTTCTCGGGTTTCCTTTTACATTGAGATTAACCACTGGTCCAGCTATTCGGATGCAATGATTTTCGCTGCACCGAAGTGTTCGAGTGTGTGTGGTGGCGCAGAGTTTTACCACCACCCGTTCTTGCTTTGACATTCCCAACAGGTGAGGCCAGCGAGAGAAGAAGCAGCTGAGGGGGGGGAGCAGGAGCTGGATATGACTGTCCCAGGAGACTCCTACATCAAGCTGCTGCAACTCGTTCCTGCACGAGTCTTGACAGGTACCACTGCTCCCCATCCCCTTCCATCTCAGTGCAGTCCTCCCGAAAATCACCACAGTCCTTACCTCCCCTCCACTGGCTCTCAATCCAGTCTTGCAGCATTTACAAAACTGCCCTCCCACTCTTCAAGACATTTGCCCTTGCCTACCTGTCCCCCTCTCATTCTTTCACCCAACTCTCTACCATGCACCCTTTCCTCCAGCAACCCCGGCCTCCTGTCAGGGCCCCCAGCTGACTTCGGGAAACCTGGTGTGCGTGCATCCGTGTGAGTAGCTGTGCGCTGTGTGTCCCTGTGCCCTGAGACGCCGAGGAGTTGCTGAAGGCGCTGGTGGAGCATGAGCTGAGCGTGATGCCGCGCGGGGTACAGCACGCCGCCATGCGAGGCGCCGCCAGCCGCTCGGCACACGGCAAGCCCGGCGCCGCTGTGCCGGCGTTCATGCTCAAGAGCTACGAGAGGAACAGGCAGCCGGGGTTGAGGCCGGGCCTCGCCGGTGAGGCTCACTCTCGCAGAGGTCGCCAGCGGTTGTCAATTAATCCTGTCTCTGGCCTCGCCTTGGGTGTCTCATCCGTGATTTTGTGCGAACGTCGGTACAAGGGAGACAATGCGGCTCGGTGGGGTTCTCGCCACAGCAGTCCGCTTGTTTTATATTGGCTTTCATTTCTCCTTTGGGTTTGAGGATAATGGCGTTGGTCATCGGCTGTTGGTGCTGGGTCTCTACATGCCACTGCATTCCAAAGGGCTAGATAGAGCCTCTGTCTCCCTGTGTGCGTTCCTCTCAGCTGGGCTACTGCTGAGCTATGACCTGCCCATGCAAGTGGACAAGGAGGGCCGCCCTATAACCCGCTTCCTCGTGAGCCGTGGCCGCAGTTTCCAGCAGATGCTGTCGGCGCTCATACAAGAGGTGCCGTGAGTGCGAGCGACGCGCGCACCGCCTCCGTGCCTTCTGCATGCGACGCACGCGACTCTTCTGTGCACCCATCTCATTCAAACGTGGACGTCACGAGAAAGCCCATCGCAACAGAAAAAATAGCACAGGCCGGAAAAGAACTCGACTCGTAAAGATGTGCATCGCATCTTCATAACCTTTCAGCCTTATCCAGATCACGAGTTCAAAAGAACTGAATGCGTGGCCATTTCGTCATTTTGAAAGATGTTTATAATTACAGTAGAAAATCCCCAGTGAGCTTGCAAGTGCTGGAAGCGGGATTCCTGCGATAAAACCATGTGATTTAGACCACTAACACAAAGAGTTGGGAACAAGCAGCCATCTCAGCAGGCAGCAGTGAAAGCGACAGCTGCAGATCGGTTTCATTCTTATTGGCACTCATCAGGACAGACTACCACACTGCGCAACGCACGTACAACGTACAACCCTTGCCAGTCCACTCGTTGATCACCGTGCTGGTCAATACTGGTTGGTGAAAGTGGGGAGAATAGATGTTGGAGCATAGTATAGTACAACTATGGATGTTGCTGCACTGTTCTCTGCAGCCCACGCGATAACTCCGCAGCACCCTATAACACCTGGTTACACATGAGCACCTATGAATGTCTGGTGTCATTATGCACAACATATGGTCTGCGGGCTAGTTCCGGCCCGGCGAAACATTTTACATGGCCCGTAAGGCATAATCAAAAATAATTAACATTGAATTGAAAACAATGTAATTGATTAGGCCTATACCGCTATAGCCCACTGTAAATGTTTTGTGTGCCTGCAAGGAGAGGGGTGGTCCGTAGAGGAAGCGGAGTTCATTTATCAGTTTGTGGCCCTTTAGCCTGGTCATTTTATTTAGAAAAGGCCCTCATGAAAAATAGGTTGTGCACCCCTTATCTAGTGCCTCTCTAAAATAACTTAATTGTCTGTTTACACTGAACACAGTGTAAATTGCCCTTAATAGAGTTACTAGCCTATTTGGGCTTGACAATGCATGTATCCAATAATCACAAGTGATTAGGTCACTTGAGGCAATTAATTGGAAAATCGATTTTGTCTGGGTTCATGCTCTGTGCGGTACTTATGAGGGTGCGGTACTCCTGGGTGACAGTCTGTTTGGGTGAACACGATGAACACCGTCCGTGCCGTGTCACGCGCTCGTGCTGTGTAGATGATGGGAAGTGATTGATAATCGATTCCAACCTCTTCATCTCACGGTGCCGTGTGTGACGCTCCGTATGTTTCCTTAGTTGTTTTCTTGTGAGTAAAAAGGTCACATTTGAACACAAAGCAGATCAATTGAAAAAATCAGTGGTGCAACGATTCCACAATTATTTTTATAGTTTTAATAATGTCAGTACTAAAGTTTGGAGTGCATTTGGTTTATACAAAGAAGACAACACAAATATAATTTAACCAAATGTGCAAATTGTGAGCATTAAACACGTGTACATAAGGCAGCTATTGGCTGAGATAACCTACGTGTTAAGTACAAAGACAATTATCTCACGTATAATTTCTAAAAAAAACTTGTGGCAAATGCTGTTAACGAGTGTAATACTCCTATGCGCCAGTAAGAATGGTTGTGTTGGCTCTGGCAGCAGGTTGTGGGCTGAGGCTCTAAGGCCCATAGTCTTAGCCACGGCTGGGCTCCAGCTTGGCTCTTGACTCAATTGAGCCGGCTCAGAGCAACACGCTTAACTTGAACACACCTCTAAATTGTTCTCTCTTCGAATACATTTGACATTTAATGGATATGCGCGTGTTATAAATTCTATTCATTACTTGAAGCTCGGGTGCCTTTCTGTGTGGAGTTTGCATGTTCGCCCCATGTCTGCGTGGGTTTTCGCCTGGCACTCCGGTTTCCTCCCACAGTCCAAAGACATGCTGCTGCATAGGTTAATTAGCCTGCGGACTAAATAGCCCCCAGTGCCCTGTCAAGGACTGCCTTCCTATACTGGGTATAGCCCTGCATTGCACCCTGTGTCTGCCGGGGTAGGCTCTGGCTCACCGTGACCCTGTAAAGGACTAAGCGGTTGCTGACAATGGGTGGATGGATTACTGGAAGCGAGCTTGAGGCGTGAGCCAGGCCATGTTTGAGGCGGATAAGGAGTGGAGCCGTGACTGTGGCCCTAAGTGTGAACGCGTCTGCTGCAGGTCTCAGTGCAGCCGTCCGAGTGGCACCGCAGCGTGCTGCTGCCCTCCGGCTGGCAGGGCTTTGTGGAGCGCACGTACCACGCGGTGCTGCAGGTGAGGGCCCCGTCTCGGCGGCAAGCTCGAGGCACAGCCGTGTTTGTGTGGGAGAGCGGGATCCCTGACTCAACACTGCCATCCCATCGTTAGATAGATGTTTATTATTACAGCAGAAACATACCTAGTTAGCTTGCACGCTCTTTACGGGATCCTGCATTGACACAACAAACACGCGAATTTGACAAAAGTAAATAAAAATATAAAAATAACAAATTAACCAAACAAAAACTACTGTAGGCAGATCAAAGTTATTTTATTTCAGTGAATAAACAAACGCCTTTTATGCAACACCATGTAACGATGAAACATATTTGAGAGTGAGCGTTCCGTACCACCGCTGTGTGCGGTGCTGTGTGCAGTGCTGTGTCAGAGCTTTGATCGTGTGGTTTGTGATGCAGCGTGGTTTGTGCCGTTGAAGGGAAGGCTTGGGGAGCTGGAAATTCAGCAGAGGCATGGTAAAGAGGACCCACAAGATCTTCAGTACCGGCAGTTCCTGGCCTGGATCTGGTGAGGCTGGTCACATTCACATTCTCGCCAGACACTCGGACCCATTGATTTGGTCATACACTTAGTTGAGCCTGATGTAAATGACAAGAAATATCCTCTTGTAGACCTTGTGTTAATCCAAATCCAGTGAAGGTGCATATGGGGAGCTTATCTTGCCTGAAAACAAATGAGGAATTCATCTCTTCTGTTTGCGCACTGCACTGTCTTGTTTTATTTGTTTTGAACAGTTGCGGAGCACAGGCCTAAAGGCCAAAAACGATAAGTGTCCAGTAACGATAGATACGACTTGACATGTTTATTAAATTGAGCAAGGTTTTAAGACCATGGGAAAATAGTCAATCAGAATTGCAAAGTGATATTTTAAAACAGGTTAATCATCGCTTGTTAACCAGTGCATCCCCACTACTTTAGACACGGGCCGTGTGTCTGCATGCACTGCTTGCCTGTGCATCACGTGACTGTGTGTGTGTTAAGTGGAGCGGCAGTACTGGATTTTTTTGTGGTAAATATTAGCGTACTTCGATATAAAAACTTACATTTCGGTTTCTGTGGCAAAAACTGGGATGAACTACAATGGCATCTATAAATGCATTAAAAGTTTCCTATTGACCATGCTGTGAGTTATGTCATCGGAGTGTATTAAGGTGTATGTGATTGCGCACTGCTTAAGGAGCCGCGTCTGAAGGGTTTGTTTGGTGTGAATCGCGTCTCCTCTCCGTGCTCCTCAGGGCTCGCGACACGCTCACAGACGTGCTCAAGTCTGCAGCCAAGTGAGTCCTCCGCCGCCACGCTCCACACATCTCTATGAGTTGATTAACAATGGAGTGTTTTGGTTAAGCCACGTTGTGATTTCGCCAATCCGACACTTGATTGCTAACTCACCAGTGAATGAGCAGAAACAACGTAAAAATTTTCTATGTGCGATCTTTGTGTCAGGGAGAGCCCGGTCGTGCAGGCCAACACCATCCTCGCACTTGCCTCTCTGGCCGCTACCGTCGTCAAACACGAGAGCAGCCTGCCCACCAGGCCCGAGGGCAGCACACAGGTACAGCATCCTGACACGCGTTACAACACCAACATTGCCACAGCGCTGGGTGTCCTTTCAGATACATTCTCTATTTGGCTGCTATTCTGTCTTTGCATACCGTATGCCACATGAAACGAGTCGATGCAAGAGGTGGCTGAGGGGTGTGCGGTGATCGCAGATTGGCGCTGATGTGCTGCCGACACAAACCTGGCTGGAGATGGTCCTGGAGACGCTGCTGAGCGTCGTGGATGGAAACTACCTCCCTAAGGGCCGCACATACAACTGGTTTCACCAGGTATCTCAGTGAGCGTGAACAGTGTCCTCCAAAGCACTCGGATCTGCCTGCTGTTCTCACGTTGCACATCTCAAGCAGGCTTTCTTGTGACTCGTAACAATTCTGTGACTCATACGGGCGATGTCTGACCGCTGCTGCACAAAGTTGACGTTAGCTGTTGGCCTTGCATAAGGCAGCACAGTGTTCATACATTGATACACGATCTGAATTTCAGTCAATGGTGTTGGTTTTTTTAATAATCTATCTATCCACCTATGTGAGGGTTTATTTGCTGCAAATTGTCTGGAAATAGAAATTCGGTGTTTTTCCAATTGGCAACTCGTAAAATCTTTCCGTGGTTTTCAAGGCACCACACGAAAAAGTGGAATTTCCAGAGTCAGCCTATGAAAGCTTACTGCCGTGTCTGGCAAACTTTAAATGAGCAGCAGTTGCAGTGTTCTATTCTACGAAGTAATTATCCATCCATCCATCCTTCCATCCATTTTCAGAAACCGATTAATCCTGTACAGGGTCGCGGTGAGCCGGAACCTATCCCGACAGACACAGGGCGCAAGGCAGGGGGATACTGAGAATCAGACGCCAGTCCGAAGTAATTATAATAAACTAAACAGAGGAGCGCAGACAACGAGTACAGTACCAGATGGGCACGTATGCCCGCTTCTGTGCCCGCGTCTCCCCTAGAGGACCCAGTCTCGGGAGAACACGTGCAGTGTGCTGGCGCGCAGCTGCGCGGCGCTGGCCCTGTCGCTGCTGGTCCCCGCGTTGGCGATGAGTCTGAAGGACGGCGTCACGCGGGCGCTGGAGGTGCTCATGAGGGTCCTGCCTGGGGCACCCGGCGCCCACGACACGCCCGTGCTGCTCTTTCATTGCGGCCTGGCGCTGGGGCTGTTCCTCGCGCGCCTGCACGAAGAGCGCCTCGCGTGAGCAGCCACACGTCACACGGGGCATGGAGACATTGCGGTGGCCACGGTTTATTGAATGCCGCTTGATTCGGCGGTTATCTCCGTCTCACACACCCACCACACAGAATATCTGGAACTGAAAAATAGTCCTGGGCATACCTGCAGTCCACACCACCCAGTCCCCCAGAAACCGGTGTTTGATCGTCCATGGATTTGCTTTGATTTTATCTCCGTTTGTGTTTCCGTAATTCGAGGGTCCCAGCCAATCGGAGTTAGGACTAGAAACATCTCGAGTGCCGCCGGGGCAGTGAAAAAGGGACATACATGATGGTCCTCGTTTACGAGATTAGTCAGTGTTTAAATGATGATTAAGTGATTGACCACTTAATCAACATCACGCAGGCTCACATAAGTTATTTGAACTTTACTGTATTTATTTTCGTGGTACATGGCCAATGCATGGTTTTTCACTGGTGCCGTTGTGTTGCTGTGCGTTGTGCGCCCTGTACAGCGAGGTCAGTGAACAGAAGCTGTCGTTGCTGCTGATGAGGGCGCTGGACAGCCTGGAGACGACCTGCTTCCAGCCCGGGCTGGAGCACACGTACGGAGCGCACACACACACTTACGGAGCGCGCACACACACGTACGGAGCACACACACACACTTACGGAGCGCGCAGACACACACGCACGTACGGAGCGCACACGCACGTGCAGACGCATGCACTCACGCTCGAATGCCGTGTGGTTGCGAGCCGCCTCGAGGAGCAGGCCTTCATTAGCAGCGTTGTGCCGTGTCGCCGCGCGCAGGGCTGGCTGCGTGCTCGGCCTGGGCCTCGTGCTGTCCGTCATGAGCCAGAGCAGCCAGACGGAGAGCCGCGTGCACGTGCGCGCCATGCGAGACAAGCTCACGGAGGCGCTGGCGGTAGCGAGCGAGCAGACCGGCCGCCATCAACAGGAGGTACAGGGCGTGTGCTGCTACGTGGGGACTCAAGACTGCATGAAATGAAATCGAGTCAAACTAGAGAATCTTAAAGCACCGCAGTGCACCACAACTCTCAAATCTTTTGTATTGAACCATGGCCCCGAGTCGTCGCATTTCTTCAAGTCGAGACTGTAATCGTTGCATACCTATGATACCTACAGTAAGTGATGCAATACAGAGGTGTGTGTCGGCTCAGTGACCCTGTGTGGACTACCGTGAAGCTTCCAATTGGTTTTAACGTGGAGAGACAATGATGCACATTACATCTCTTCGTGCACATACTTTGTTGGCTACCAGGTATGACTGCACAATAATGACTTCAGCCTATTGACTTGGAGGTGAATGATACAATTAGATCTCACAGGTCCTGTTTTATACGAAACATGGCACTGTATGTGCTGGGCTGTTGAAAGGCCCTCCAGTGTTTTCTAACGGTTCCCTACAATGTACAATGATCGCTGTTATTCGTACGCTTTAATTTCTCATGCCAGTTTTGATCCCACGTGCATTACATATAAAACAGTGGCAGGGCAGCGCCTCACTGAAAGAAATTCCTGCCCGAGGCAGTTCAATTCCTGCCTCAGGCACCTTTCTGTGTGGTGTTTGTGTGTTCTCTCCCTGCTTTGCGTGGGTTTCTTCTGGGTTCTCCAGTTTTCTGCCACCGCTAACAAATACTTATTCATTAATTAGCCGATAACATAATATATAGTAAGCCCTGTCTGGCAGGTTGGTGCCGGCTGACAGCCTGGCTGTCTCCCACCCTCTGCAGTTTCCTCGCTATGCCTCTGTATCCATGACCAGGCGTGGAATTTCTGCGCGTTATAAATTGTATTATACTATTCTAGCTGAATGCTGGGTTCGTAAGGTCACATGAACCATGAATGAATGGTTCTTTACACATGCATAATCGTGGAAACGTGGAACTGTAGACCATTTCACGTGTACCACTCACCTAATGAAGAAAACATAATTCTTACATAAAACAACAACTGAGTATTGCATGCCAACAGCTAACCTGCCCACCACAAGTGCCAGCAGCTGTGCGGGATTCTGCGTGGTGATTGCGCCGCGCGAGTCGAGCCAGCCTCGCGGGCGCCCTGCGGTGACGATCGCTCGGGCGACGTGTGCGCCCTGCCTCCTGCAGGTGCTGAGCTACGCCGTGGCCTGCGTGAACGTGGCCGCGTTCAACAGCGGCGTCCTGCAGGCCTCGGAAGCAGAGCAGTCCATGAACCAAATACGCATCCTGGTGGAGCAGAACCAGCAGGTGTGTGAGCGTG
The DNA here is from genome assembly GCA_036362915.1 of Geotria australis. Lineage (NCBI taxonomy): Eukaryota > Metazoa > Chordata > Hyperoartia > Petromyzontiformes > Geotriidae > Geotria > Geotria australis. The sequence continues at coordinate 11,089,744 of JAZEWU010000009.1, forward strand.
TGTGCTGGCCTGGCACAGGCGCCGTGGTGACATCACCCCCATCATGTTCCGTGCCAGCTTCCATAGGTGTTCACTAAGAACACTTCTGCCAACAGTGTTAAAGGCTACACGGGGGCATCCTTGTCTGTGTGGACAGACAGCAGTTCCCAGGATTGCATAATCAGAGACGCTCGGGTTCCACCAATGCAACTGTCTCTTCTTCATGGATTGTCTCATGGAAGAGTTCAACCTTGCCAATGGTTATATGGTACATCTATGTTGCTTTCAATGTCTGGCATTTAAAATGTGTTGCAGAGAAGCATGATCTTTCTGAGGTAATGTTGACAGTAATTGCCAAATGCCTTCCCGCTCTGGGTGTCTGTGTCCCGTCATCTCAGAGCGCCGGTTTTGCGCTGGCGCTGGGCGTCGCGGTCTGCGGGCTGGCGTCGTGTGGGCACGGCCGCGCCGACGACCTGTGCACGCGGCTCATGGCCGCTTGGACCAAAATCCTCCAGGCCGAGGTCAGTGTTCCTTCAACTGCTGTGCTGCATTCTGTGCCTTCACCTGGCTCCACCCTGTGCGCTCACCTCCGATTTTTTATGTTTGCTATTTTGCGCTTGTATTGTATCGCAGGAATCCTGCTTCCAGAGCTTGCAAGCTCACAGGGGATTTTCTGCTCCAATAATAATAATAAACATCTACTCCGTCCCCTCGCCTGCCTCCATGCTGTGCCCTCGCCTGGCTCCACTTGTATCTCGAGTTGTGTTAAGTGGTTGCTGTCTGACCATTGCATGTTCTCATTAAACCCTAAGATTAACTAACGGTATGTTACTCTGGCTCTATGGGAAGTGGGCGTTACCGTGAAGCCAAGGATTCCTTCCGTTTTTTTTCACCTGGTTCAGTTGGTCCATTAACGCGTAGACCTCCAAATCCTAAGGGTGCCTTAATCTGACTTCCTGCATTGCCTCTTGTCAATTAACATGTTTTAGACAGAAGTTTTACATGCAACAATACAAAAACAACTCGAATTTTATTAATATATACCGGGTGTGGTGATGTCACTTGAGCTGTAACTTTGCAAACACCGTTGACTTTATGTTGACCTTCTTAACCTTATTAACGTCCGTGCACCGTGAAGAAGAGCCACTGCCCGTAACTGCGCCTGTTATATATGTTTCCTTTTCAGGCCACATTGGTGTGTGTGTGTTGTACACCGCGTGCGTGCTTGTGAACGTCCTGTGAAGGTGTTTCTCCGCGTTGCTCGCGGTCACGTGCACGCTGTGTGTTGCTCGGCTCACAGGGCTGCCCCACCACGCAGAGGCTGGCCGCAGCCAGCGGACTGGCCGCGCTTTCCGGCTCCGAAAGCCTCCTCATCTCGGTCAGTCGCCACGACACTCTCGTGTCGTGCATCCTTAGAGAACGCCAGTAGACGGTACTTGAGTGCTGACTGTATGGGTTCCGGTTGACAGGGATACCGTTGAAACGAACGAGAAAAGCGTTGCTTTCGTTTGGGAAAGGGCAGAGGGTTGTGCATCTTCTTCGTCTGATGTTATAGATTTGAATCCTAAATGGGTTTTCTCCAGGCACTCCGGTTTCCTCCCACAGTCCAAAGGCATTCTGCTGCATAGGTTAACTGGCCTGCGGACATAAATTTGACCCGGTGCCCTGTGATGGACTGGCGTCCCATTCTGGGTGTAGCCCTGCCTTGCGCCCTGTGTCTGCTGGGATAGGATCTGGCTCATCGCGAGCCTGTACGGGATTAAGCGGTTTCTGAGAATGGATGGATGGATAGACGTTCTTGATTTTAAGGTCAAATGCCGAAACTCGCAGCATTGAACCTGCCTCTCTTTCATCAGTGGATTTAGTTAGCGTTCGTAAAATTGTGAAGCTAAGTGGTGGTTGGATGTATGACCGGCAGTGACCTTGTGTCACGTACAACAACATATTCACTCCCACAGCTGAAGACAGAGACTCTGGAGTCTCCTCAGTTCCAAGCAAGGCTCAGCGCGGCCATCAAATCGCTCACTCAGGTAAAGAGCCGTCACCGCGCACTGCTGGGACATTGTGGCACGAGGCAGTATTGATTTTATTGCCTACAAAAGGGGTCGGTAGGGTTTGAGTCGGCTCCTGACTGGGATTTGAGCTCGCAACTTTGTGGATTGTGAATATAGCTGTTTAAACACAACAACCTAACCAGAGTACAGAAACGTTAGCATTCAATAAATGTTGAATAAAACCTAGAGATATATAATTGGGAACTGCTTCCCATTTTCAACCCGAAACGCCATTATTACTGCCTGTTATTACGTGTGTGCTGTGCTGGAGTGTTCGAGGTTATTATGTGTGTGCCGTGCCCTCTAGTGGACGTCATAGGTCCTGTGACATGTGCGTCTACAGGTGGTGAGTGCGTCTGACGCCGTGGGGCTTCAGAGCAATGCCGCGTGGCTCCTGGGTCACCTGTACCTCTCGTCTAGCGCCACCATGCACGGCCGTGCTTATGGTGAGTCCACTCCCGTTTGTGTGTTGCGTCGTTGTTGTGTTATTCACGTGTATGTTGTGTCGCAGGAATCCTGTAAAGAGCTTGCACGCTCACTGGGTATTTTTATGCTGTAATAATAAACGTCCTATCTATCTCCCGGTGCCCACAGCTGGCCTTCGCTTGCAGTTCTGCATCAGCTCGGGTGTCCTTTGCCTATTTACCAGTGGAGTTTGACTGTCTGCGCTGTGCGTCGCTGCGTGTGCCTGTTCCATCCGCAGTGCCGCCGGACTTTGACTATCTGCCCAACAGTAGCGTCATCAAGGCCGCGACGGCGTTCCTGATTGAGGCCGGTCGTAGAGGTACAGTGTGGCTGTGCAATCAGCGCCCCGAACACACAACTTCCCACACAGATACTTTTCTTCTTCTTGTTGCATATGGCCCATGCAGAGTGTCTAATAGAGACTGAGTTGTAAGATATTTAGCCAGTCGGTTGCTTTGTTTCACAGCTGGTGAACGGCAGATATGCTGCTTTCAAATTTTACATTTTTGGCATTGCAGAAATCTGTTTCATGGTTTTGGGTTCGTAGGTGCAGTTGCACACAGACAGGTGGTGAGTGTGTCTGAGCCTGGTGTGTGTCGCTGTGTGAGTGTCAGGTGCGTGTAGCAGTTGTGTGTTTGTGTGAGCCAACAATAAGCGGAACGCCAGGCGGCTAAAACTCAGCAAACTGGCGCAGTGGGGAGCACGGGTGGTACCTTTGTCACTTCAATCAGTCAGCCCATGGCACCTGGGCCTGTCCTGTGACCTCTTGTCAGCGAGCCTTAGACACTTCGCGTGAGCTCAAGGTGCACCTGGCCTGGCACAATCGCCGTGGTGACTTCACCGCCACATTGTGGTGAATGGTTGTTGTTGTGAGTCAGTTGTGTGTAGCTGTGTGTGTGTCCTCTGTGTGGCAGGTCCTGAGGCCGTGTCTGCTGCCTTGGTCGCCGTGGTCCTAGGGGCTCTGGCCACTGCTGCCTCCAGCCATCAGTTCCCGCCTGTGAACTGGCCAGGCGTGCTGTCTCCACTGCTGCGTCTGGCCTTTGGTGAGAACATCGTATTGACAGCGATCCCTTAGTGTTGACCACGTGGCAACTCGCTGCGATGCAGGGCCTCTTACTCGGGCACGTGGGTGACAGGTCTCACACGTGCATAGACTCCCAGGCTGTGTGACCACACACAGGTGGAATTTCAGCCTGCTCTGGGCCCTCCCTGGTCGCGTGTGTCATCAACCGAGGGACACAGAGACGGGCCAGCCCGGTGCAGACCATATCACCTGCTTGTGTGCTGTACTGCGCTAACGGTGCTTGCTGCAAGATTGTATAAGCGTTATGGTGGATTTCTGTCCATCTGTATATATGTTGGAGCATGTAAGAATATATGTGTGTATATGTGAGTTCAATTTTAACTTCTAATTCCTCATGTCGTTCTCTCCACAGCCTTGTGCAGGGCTTTGTGACCCTCGGGTGAAAGGCGCTATATAAATGCTATTATTATTATTATTTTGGTTGTAAGATTTGTTCTTGAACTGAGCGTGACAAGCTGATTTGTTTGGCTATGTCGACTCGGCCTTCAATGAGCACTCAGTGCAGTGTTTACACGTCACCACTGGGGAGACAAAGGCGGCCTGGCTTGATGCTAACCACACCATCCGTTTGTGTTTCGTGTTGGCCTTAATAGGTGGTCGCTAACAGCAATTGTCCTAACATTCTATTGGGGAATTTTTGTCTTTGTGTGTGTGCACACTTGCGTGTGAACATGTGTTAAACAGGGGAGGTCGTGCAGCACCTGTCCATCCAGCTGGCAGTGGCGCAGGCGCACACCTCCCAGAGTGCATCGGTGTTCCTGGCGGTGTGGGTGGCGGCTCCACTGCTGCACAGCCTTACGGTGTGCTTACACGACTGTGAACCACCCACTCACTGGTTCAGCGGCGCCACTTGGGCCTTTGTCTGCCTTTATACGTGACAATACATAAAACAAGTCACCTCATGCGAAGTATAATAATAATCATTAATAGTTATTTGAGTACATTTAGTCCAAGGCTATCACAAAGGAAGGCGCTATGTTTCACATTGTGCAGTAGTTTCACCGTTTAGGCGATGCTGTTGTTTGTGATTCCAGTTGAATTATTTGTCACTTTGGATCATCTGCCTTCCCCCCGGGCGTACGACAGCTAGACTCCTTGAATCCTGCAGCAGACTTAGGAACAGTGTTTCCCCACAAGCAAATTATTTGCTGCTCCAATGTATAACCACTGCAACCCCACTCTCACACGTTGCCTTTGTGGGTGTGTGTGTCTGCAGCCCCGCACGCTGTCCTTCCTGTGCTCCTCCCTGCCGCTGTGGATGAGGCACCTGCCGCAGGACAAGATGGAGGCGTTCCTGGATAGTGCCTGTGCGCAGGGCGGAGGGGACCGGCTGGCCCTGCTGCAGGGCCTCCACGACGCTCTGCAGCTGCCCAACCTCCCGCACTCCTGCTGGGCGGCACTCGGCACCGCCACCGAGACGGCCTACGCCAGTCTCCCTGTGGAGATACAGGTGCGACAATGGGGCGGTCGTCAAGGTCGTGGGCATCATTGATACCACCACACCTTGCGGGTGCTTCCGTCGTTTTGTTAGACCCTTAGCCACGGCACAGTCGACACCCGAACTGCACTGCCCCCCTTACACAATCCTAATTTTTGGTGCCTGAAGAATATGCTGTTAAACACATTTCAAATGGTTGTGTTTAGGTTACGTAAAACTTGCGCAAGTTTCTAATGCGATAAACGCAACTCTAGTCTTCGTATTCCGTGACTGGGACTTTGATCGGGAGTTACGCCGCATGGCAGTGTGCGCACGCCCGTCGCGCGAGGAGCACTCCACCGAGGCGCCCCGGCGGGTTCCGCCATGGAGTGTGAAATACAGAGGAATAAATTATGATAATGTAATGTAAGTGTGTCATGCTCACATAAGGTTACCCAGGGCATGCGTTTAACAATATAAAGAGTTATGCCACAGGAATCAATAAATAGCGATTCCATTTCCATGGTGAACCTCATTTTACATTCCACACTGTTACCCATGATGGCTAGATCCCATGCCCGACCCCATTTAGCTCATGCGTGTGAATAATCCCTCCATATTTCATGAACTCGTTCTTTCGAACCACAGCGTTCTTACAAAAATAAATCCTTACCGCGCCTATTACGAGCGTCAGAATGAATGTTAACCTACGGCTCGTTACGTGGTTGTTAAAGTGAGGCCGGTGCGCACGGTGGTGCGCGTGCGACAGGAATGCCGGCTGGAGGAGTACCGGCTCGCCGCCCGCTGCATGGCTCAGCTGCCCGACGAAGACATCGACCGGATCACTCACGTGGACGCGGTGAGTGCGGCGATTGTCTCGCGCGCGACTCCGCTCCGACTCATCTCGGGGACCCTCGCCAAGCATGTCGCACGCGTCAGCCCAGTGAACTTTCCTGAAGTTACTATAACGACTATAAAATGGCCTCTCTAATGCAGATAAAGTCTATTCAAATCATGCATGTGTAATGACCCTTGTCGACCCTCTTGTCAGGATGGGCCGTCGGGTCCTTTACCACGTTCTAGGACGTAAG
>JAZEWU010000009.1:11106256-11116978 GCA_036362915.1 Geotria australis
CGACTTTGCTTGTTGTTCAAGACAACAAAGAAGCACCTATCTTTTAGGAGGGCTCCAATGAGGTCTGTAAGCGCCAGGTCTTTTGTCAAATCCAAGACACTCAACGTCAACAACATCCATCCATTGTCAGAAAGCGCATAATCCTGTACAGGGTCGCGGTGAGTCGGATCCTATCCCGGCAGACACAGGGCGCAAGGCAGGGCTATCCCGTATATGGGACGCCAGTCCATCACAGGGCACCGGGGGCAATTTAGTCCGCAGACCAATCACAGTTCGTTGCAATTTTATTGAACTCTGCAAGGTCTTTTGAGCTGCAGAGGTTGGGTAGTAGAGCGCAGACAAGGCAGTGCTCCATAGTATGGTCTGCTTCTCCACATTAGCCGATTCTCGGTTGTGGCACCCACAACCTGGAACAGCCTGCCACACCTATTGCGTCAAACACAGTCCCCTACAGCCTTCAAAAAACAACAAAAAACACAACATAAACATTTACACACAGCATTGGACATAAGTGACCAAATAAATAATTTAAAAGACAAGGTAGTTACAACAGTTAAACATTGCAATGGGAATACATTCTACGGAGCTTATTGCACATTAATAGCGCACCATTTTGACGTGTGAGCTAAACCGCCTCCAAACGTGAGAGGCGAAACGTCACGAAGGAGAGAGGATGAGCAACGCTCAGCGACACTGCTGTCCCGAAATAACAGCTATAGACTCTACGTATGGTCTGTAGACTGTATAGACTGTATAGTGGATAAGGGACGCTCAACGACACGGCTCTTCCGAAAGAGCAGCTACAGAGAGCAATCCTCATCATATATTGAGCCGTGCATGCACTATACTATAGAGTATAGACCATATACTGTATGGTCTATACTGTACGAATAGATTATAATTATACATCATACATATAGACGATAAACTATATGCATAGATTATAAACTGTATGAAGATACTAAAATTATACACTACACGTATAGACTATAGACTCTATGTACAGACTATACATTGTATGAAGACGATACGTTAATTAATTGTCTGATGACATGATAATATATAGGGCGCAGTGTCTGGCAAACGTTGGAGCCAGCCGGCTGCATGGCTGCCTCCCCGTGTCCATGTCTCGTTCATGACCAGGCGTTATTGTAATAACAATACAATGTACTCTCTGATGCAGCTCCGACATACATTCGTGACCTTCTTCAGGCACCCTCCGCAACACGACAACTACGATCCTCCAATACACGCTTGCTGTTTGTTCCCAGGTCGCACCTCCATTCAATGGGTGACAGAGCCTCCTCGCGCGTTGCTCCAAGACTCTGGAATGCTCTTCCACTGGAAATTCGTTCAGCGGGCTATCCCGAAAGATCGGCTCTGGAGATCAATTTTCATGCTCTAAGTCTGGCGTACAATTACCGCGTGGCCTCATCTTAAACACACATACACGTGCGTCATACGTAAGGGGTTAATTTGACGTTTGAAAAAATAGGAAAGGTTTTACACATTTTGGCGACAATACATGTAATAAGATGTTCAAAATCCATCCATCCATCTAGTGTAAGAAACCACTTCATCCTGTACAGGGTCGCGGTGAGCCATAGCCTATCCGAGGCGCCACAGAGCCTATGGCAGGGCTATCGCTTCTCGGCCTTTTGGCTAAGATCTGTTCTTATCAGTTTAATATCTGATACGTACCACAGTACCACACAGCCTTGAAGAGCAACCATCATTCATTCCCCCTCGTGTCTGTCTGTCTTCCTGTCTCTCTGTCCCTATGTCTCCCCCTCCCTCCCTGTCTCCCTCCGTGTTTGTCTTTAAGGAAGTGACGGCCATCTTAGGGGACGCTGGCAGATTTTTGCCGCTCTTAAGATTGCCAGTTTCACGACCTTTCAGTATATTCGAAGCAGCCTTAATCAATTCTTTTTTTTGTTCCTTTCGTGTTTATTTATTTATTTTTCATTGTTGACATGCCGTTCTCTTCGCGGCCCTTGTGCAGCGCTTTGCGACCCTCGGGTGAAAGGCGCTATATAAAACGCTATTATTATTATTATACCCAGGATCGGACGCCAGTCCATCACAGGGCACCGGGGGCAATTTAGTCCGCAGGCCATTTAACCTATGCAGCAGCATATCTTTGGACTGTGGGAGGAAACCGGGGTGTCTGCGAAAACCCAGGCGGACACGGTTAAATTTTTGAGTCACGAAACACAAGCTGCTTTAAGAAATTGTAACTTTGCAATTTAGATGTTTTATTGCCAGAAAGGGTAAAACCTCGTAAATTCTATTTTTTTTTTATACTGGCAAAAAGGTGCTCATAGTGTAAACAGCTTGACCCGAGCTAGGGAGAGTGCTCCGTGACGCGGCTATAGACTATTTCTAGACTGTAGACTAAATGTATAGACTGGAGAGAGAGGGGGAGAGCGCTCAGTGACACGGCTATCCCGAGAGGACAGCTTTGAAGAGCAACCATCATGAATCGAGCCGTGACAAACCTGCATCAGCGTTGTATGTATGCCGAACGTCGTCCGGCCCCATGGTTTAGCCCGCTATTAAATATTGACTTTAATATTGACAGGATGGAGAACATGGAATGCATTGCGACCGTTAAGCTGCCAGACTTCATGTGGTTCATCAGCATCTTCGCAGAATATCAGGCGCTGAAGCGCGAATACCCTGACGCTGCACAGACAATGATGGAGGGAATCGAGCAAAAGTGAGTACTAAAGGGCGGCACGGTGGCTTAGCAGTGAGTAGCGCTGCCTCCTCACAACAAGCACCTGGGTTCGAATCCCTGTTCGGGTGCCTTTCTGTGTGGATTTTGCATGTTCTCTCCCCGTGTCCGCGTGGGTTTTTGCCGGGCACTCCGGTTTCCTCCCACAGTCCAAATACATGCTGCTACATATGTTAATTGGCCTGCTGACTAAATTGCCCCCGGTGCTCTGTGATAGACTGGCGTCCCATCCTGGGTATTGCCCTGCCTTACGTCCTGTGTTTGCCGAGATAGGCTCTGGCTCACCACAACCCTGTACAGGATTAAGCGGTTTCTGAAAATTAATGAATGATACGTCTGCTTGTTTATTTTCAGCGTTAAAGAGACTCTGGGCGATGCAGCCGCTTCAGTTGAAATACATTTCGTTACGAAGACCGTTCTGCTGCTGGCCTGCAATGCCGCTTCACACTCATAATCGCACCGCTTTCACCGAACGCTCATCTCCAGATACGTTGCAAACATCAATGCAGTTTCAAACAAAGGCAACAACATATGACAACAGTCATGATCATCTGTGTTATCTGCTTATTGTTTGGTATCGTCGGGAAGCGTTTTAAGCACCTTTCAGGGATAAACCAATTACAATATTTCCTGTACAAGAGTCATCTTCACGTCTATGAGCACGTTTTTGCCAGTATACAGATAACTGCTTGAAACCCACACACACAAACAACCTGTACCTCCTCGCTGGCATTGCCCCTGCTGATATCCGACGGGAAGTGGCCAGTCGAGTCGAGATGACAAAGGCTACTAGCGATGAACGCCACCTCCTTCATGGACGTCAACCCCCGGCCCAACGACTGAAGTCAAGAAGAAGCTTCCTCAGCCATGTGCAGCCCCTAACAACATCTCGAGGGGAAACCAGACTCCAGCTCTGGACGGAAAAGCTTGAGAGTGACCCTCCTGCAACTGGCATGGGAATCCCACCTGCTGAAGACTTCCCTCCTGGCTCAGATGCACCATGGATTCAGTGGAAGACACTCAACCGCCTGAGAACTAGAACGGGACGATCAAAAGATGCTTTGGTCAGATGGGGCTACAAGACCGGCCCAACCACCTGTGAATGTGGAGAAGCAGACCATACTATGGAACACTGCCTTGTCTGTGCTCTACTACCCAACCTCTGCAGCTCAAAAGACCTTGCGGAGTTCAATGAAAATGCAAGGGGCTGTGTAAGAAAATGGGAAACTGTAATTTAACATCGCGCTTCGAAGAATCGCAAAGAAGAAGACTTAAAAAAGAAACAAGGTTGTACCTTTTCTGGCAATGAGACAAGTGTTAAGATTTTAAAAACACCACACAAACACCTGTTAACAAAGGGTCCAGTTTGGTGGTAGCCAAGTGTTGCCTTTCGGAAACACTAGTTTATATAACAGCTCGACTCGAGCTACTAATGCGTTGATATCTGCGCTGTCCTGACCTGCTTGCTTTTCGGCAACACTTGGCTAACCCTGAGATTAGACAATAAAACAAGCTGTCTCTAAGGCTTGCTCATCGACGGTAGTGACTGTAGCTTCAAGCTCATGGAAATATTGTTACCAAATCCCGCAAATAGCTTGTAAGCTCACTGGGTATTTTATGCTGTTATAATACACATCTATCTAGCTACTTGTGCAGTTCTGTCCCGTTTACGCTTCACGTTGGAAAACTAATTTGAAACGATTGGGGATAATCTGATAGCGTTCACGGCGGATTGTGATGATGGGGTGTTGTCACATTGTGTGTGTATTGTCGGGGGCAGCGGTAGCTCAGTGGTCAGCGCTACGCTGGGCTACAAACCTGGCGAACCGAGTTCGAATCCCGCTCACGGCCAACACCAGTGACGATTTTCTGAATCGGTCCTAGGCCTCCCCTAGATCGACTCAGCCTCAAATAAGTACCTAGTGCGGTGTCTAAACATCACCACTGGGGAGACAAAGGCGACCGGGCGTGGTGCTGGTCACCTACCTTCTCGTGTGCTGTGTCGACCTCCATACGTACTCGCTAACAGTACTTGACCCTAGAGTTTGTTAAGGCTATACGGGTGATCTTTGTCTTTGTATTGTCGGGGGTCTAATGACACGGGTCGCACTTTCGGCGATGAACACCACTGGCTGTAAATATTCTTTCTTTGCGAAGCACGATGGTCAGCTTCTGGACATCGTTGTCTTGGCTGTAAATGAAAAGAGCAAAACGTGCAAAGTGGCTATGAGACCGGTCTTGCCGTTATGCCCCGTTTGTCACATCACCAGATTGCATTCTTAATGAGAAGCCTTTTTACAGATCGCCTTTAAAAAGTAAATATTGTGGCCTTATTATTTTAAACAGATGGCTTCATTATAGTTATTAGCCCAATGCCCACTGTACTAAGGAAGCGCCTGTCCACAATCCCTGAGGCACACACATCAGTTTGGTTACAATGGTTCACATGGCGAACTTGACACGTTCAGAGGATCGTGCAGTTTTTATAACATTAAAATATAATGTGAAAATAGTCTTAACACGAAGGCTTTCATGACCAATGCGATCCATAGTCTAGCTCTTTTAATGAGTTAGGTCACGTATAATTATAGGTGTTGTGTGCTCGCTAAATGCGGGTTTACGACACTTATATATTCTTTTCTGTGAAAGGACCATGGACACAGATTTGGAGGCGCTAGGATGACGCGAGAAGAACAACGTCATATGCGAACGGCAGCGACGCCACTTCCATACCCCCAAACTGCCCCCTTGTTGTGTCCGAACAATCCTGTAAAGAGCTTCCAAGCTCACTGGGAATTTTTCTTCTGTAATAATCATCATCTAATAAACATATACGCCGCGACCCTCACCGGGACAGAGAAAATGGATGAGTAAATATCTATCTATCTATCTTCTTCTTTGCGATTCTTCGTAGCACGATGGCTAGCTTCGGGACAGCGTTGGCTTTCAGCTTGGCTTCGAAGTGTTTGGTAGAATTCGCAGGCAATAGCAAGTACTAGCTGACAGGGATCGCGACGTGAACGCTTCTACCTTGACCCAAAGACAAAGACAAAGATCCCCTATATAGCCTTAACAGACTGTAGGGGCAAGTGCCGTTAGCGAGCACCTATGAAGGTCGACACGGCACACGAGGGGGTGGGTGACCAGCACCACGCCCGGCCGCCTTTGTCTCTCTAGTGGCAATGTTTACACACCGCACTAGGTACTCATTTGAGGCTGAGTCGACCTAGGGGAGGCCCGGGACCAGTTCAGAAAATCGTCACTGATATTGGCCGTGAGCGGGATTCGAACTCGGGTCGCCAGATTTGTAGCCCAGCGCGCTAACCACTGGGCTACCGCTCCCCTCTATCACAAGCACACAATCCTCACTCCTTGCTCCGCTCAGCCTCTGCGCTCTGAACCCACGTGACACCATCATCCCCACGTCACGACATTCTGGAAGTGTGATGAGCGGGCAGCTCCGTGGCTCTGCTCGCCTCTGACTTTTATCCGAGGTGAAATTATTTCATTGTTATTATTTTTGTTCCGCTCATTTACTCAGGAAGGCCTCGCCTCGTCTTTACGGTGCATTTCAAATGAGTAGCGACTGTGAATGGATGTCTAGAGTGTAACACTGAACCCATTACAATGTGCGGCCTAGCCGCGCAGGGCTGGCCTGCTGCTTTTATATTATCATTACTATTAATAAACAGACACTTCCAGATAGATTAATTTGTCCACTCACACAGGGATTCATTCACTGTTAAACTCACTGAGAGTCTTTGGACTGTGGGAGGAAACCGGAGTGCCCGGATGGACTGGCGCGGGATAGGCTCCGGCTCACCGCGACCCTGTACACTGTGTACAGAATTAAGCGGTTTCTGACAATGGATGGATGGACTCACTGAGTCATTAATTCGTTGACTCGTCCACTCACCCACAAGAGCAGAAAGCATTTGTCACCAAACATTGACAACATGTGTTTGCCGATAAAATCGCAATATATATGACTCATTGTTCAGTAGGTTGGCGTGCGGTAACTGCCTTCCTCCTCAATGCCCCTCAGAGTTGTTCTCTCTCTCACTTTGACATTGAACGAATATGCCACGGCGCGTTTTAAATCCTAATTATCATATCGTGATGGCGACGTAGCTTCAAACATTTTAAGTGACCATTTATAACGCGCAGCACAGAGTTCATTCAATGTCTAAGCTATTCGAAGAGCGAACGAGTCACAGGTGTGACGAATCCGCAGAGAGGGGGGAATCAGCCCCGCGGTTAGCCGGCGCCAACCCTGAATTTCATAGCAAGTTTACATTGGCATAGAATTGAATGTATGATAGGTTGAATAATAATAATAATAATTGCATTTTATAGAGCGCCTTTCACCCGAGGGTCACAAAGCGCTAATTTGAATTACATCTGGTGCACATTTTTCAATATGTTTTATACGTTTACCAGTTTAGTGTTTTCTGGTTTATGATTATCAATATGTTTTTATATATTGAGGTATCTTTGTTGTAACTTGCCTACGAGTGTTTTTTAGTTGACCGAGGACACCACAGAACCCGGGGAAAACCCACAAAGAACAGGGGATGAACACAAACTCCGCACAGAAAGGCGGGAGTCCAACCGCCATGGACAGGACCTTCTTTCTGTGAGACAAGGATGTGCCACCCTGCACCAACCTTTAGCATCGGCCCTTAATTAACAGAGTAGCAGTACAGCTATATTTTATATACCTGAAAATAAATTATATTAAAAATCAAAACTTGAGCGCAGATTAAAAAACATATTACAATCGTGACAATCCCTTAAAGATGTCAGGTAACACTGTTCCCTCCTGTAACGAAGCAGGCAGAGGGTAGAACTGACGGAGCAGGATGGGATGATGGAGAGAAGCGATTGTTGGCACACGCGGGGATTGGAATAGAGCCTCTGAGATGGTTCTAGAAGCTTCGAGACCGGCTCGTAGGCCGGGCTAACTCAATTGTGCAAGTATGTAAATCCACGCAACGAGTGTCCATGGATAAGGAGGAATAGGTGTTCTGTGTGTGCGTGTAATGTGTGTGTGTGAATTGTGTACAGCAAGTTGGCACAGTAGGGTGCACAGGTGGTGCATCTGCCAGTCATCTCGGTCAGGCAGCCCATGACACCTGGGGCTGTCCCGTGACCTGTCGGCGAGCCTTCGACACGTCACGTGGCCTCAGGGTGTATATTGCCTGGCACAGGCGCTGTGGTGACGTCACCACCACATAGTGGCGAATGGCGGTTGTTGTGTGCAATATGTATTTGTGTCTACAGAACCTATCACATGGAGAAGAGCCCCTCGACACAGCCTGGTGCTAAAAGGCACCAATGTGGCCAGTGTGCATACAGCACGGATCACGCTGGTGACATGAAGAGGCACAGGAGAACACACACGGGAGAGAGGCCCTTCAAGTGCTCTGTGTGTGGGAAGACATTTATACAGTCAGGAAATCTTCACATTCATCAGAGAAGACACACGGGTGAGAAACCCTTCAAGTGCACTGTGTGTGGGAAGGCGTTTACATGTTTGAGAAATCTTGAGATTCATCAGAAAACGCACACAGGAGAGAAGCCCTACAAGTGCACAGTGTGTGGGAAGGCGTTTACACTTTCAGGGGATCTTGAGAGACACCAGCGAACACACACAGGAGAGAAACCCTACAAGTGTACTGTTTGTGGAAAGGCATTTACACAGTCACAACATCTTAAGACCCATCAAAAGACACACACGGGAGAGAAGGATTTCATATGCACTGTGTGTGGGAAGGCATTTTCACAGTCACAAAATCTTAAGAGCCATCAGAAGACACACACAGGAGAGAAAAAAATTAAGTGCACAGTGTGTGGGAAAGCATTTACACAGTCGCAATGTCTTACATACATCCAGAGGACACGTGCAGGAGAGAAAAACTTCAAGTGCACGTTGTGTGGGAAGGCATGGACGCCATCACAAAGTCCTAAGAGGCAACTGAGGACACACACGGGAGAGAAGAACTACAAGTGCACAGTGTGTGGGAAGGAATTTGGATACTCGTCAAACTTTCGAAGACACGAAAGAATACACATAGGCAAGAAGACATTTAAGGGCACTTTCTGCGAGAAGGAAAACAGGCATGAGAAGATCCACAGCAAAAGGAAGGTGAATCCGACTTGTGAAAGTCAGACTGCTGCAATGATCCCAACCATCGTGAAACAAGAACCAGAAGAAACCCCGAGTTTCGAAACATGGCCAGGAGTGCAGGTAGAGTTCCAAGAAGGGCAGGTAAAATGTGACGATATACATGTGAAATGTGAAGAAGTGGAGCTGGCATTCGAGGAAGTGAAAGTGGAAAGGGAAGATGACG
Organism: Geotria australis; assembly: GCA_036362915.1. NCBI lineage: Eukaryota > Metazoa > Chordata > Hyperoartia > Petromyzontiformes > Geotriidae > Geotria > Geotria australis. Next base: position 11,115,347 of record JAZEWU010000009.1, read on the forward strand.
GTTCGACTCCCGGTTCCGACCTCCAGGTCGATAGAGGCAGCATGGAGGAGGAGAATTCAGAAGCTGAAGACGAGTGAGGCGACCCCCAGCAGTTTGTGGATGTGGAGGTGTGGGTGTACTTTTTGGACAGAGCAGACACAGAGGGGCTAGCACGTGTGAATGGAGTCTGGGAAGATGCGTAACCTCGAGACAAAGAATCTCCACAGCGTTCAGCTTATCCACAGGCTTCTCGTATTACAAGAATGCATGCAGGTGTAGGCATCATCCAGCATACATTAAATGTCATGTAATTTCTGTGCAGCAGTGACAAATTGTTGATGTTCCAAAGTATTACTGGTGCCGATTTTGATCATTTAGAATAACTATTTGGTCGTTACCTCTTAAGTAATTTCGAGTCTATAAGCTAACTGTTGGAGATTGCTAGAAAACTACCTGTCAGGCATGGCTGTGCTGTTTTGTCATCGTGCGGTAAGGTTATAATAATAATAGCATTTATAGAGCGCCTTTCACCCGAGGGTCACAAAGCGCTGCACAAGGCTGTGGAGAGAACGGCATGTCAATAACATCAAGACAGATTAACTGAGAGTCAAAAAATAGGGATAAATTATAGGACATAAAGACAGCAGAAAAAAAAATTCTACAACAAGCACGGAGGCAACAGATGTACCCGAGCAGACGCAGATCGGAAGAGAGAGAAAGCGAACTTCTCGGCATGGCACCACTAACCCGCAGCAACAGTCCAAGCCAGAGGAAGGAATACATGTTCTCATGAAGGCGCAGGTAGGAAGAGAGCCAACATCCTGGCATGACAGCATTGAGCCGCATCAGTAGTCCTAGCCGGAGGACTTGAAAGCTTTACGGAACAAGTGAGTCTTGAGACGAGATTTGAAGATGGTCAAGGACTCCGCTGAACGAATTTCCAGCGGAAAGACATTCCAGAGTCTTGGAGCAACGCGCGAGAAGGCTCTGTCACCCATCGAATGGAGGTGCGACCTGGGAACGTACAGCAGGCGTGTATTGGAGGATCGTAGTTTTCGTGTTGATGAGGGTGCCTGAAGAAGGTCACGGATGTATGTTGGAGCTGTGTCAGTGAAAGCCTTGTAAGTGAGAAGGTGGATCTTGAATTCAATCTTGTATTTAACAGGTAACCAGTGGAGAGACATCAGTACTGGGGATATGTGATCATGGATAGGTGTGCCAGTGAGGACTCTATCAGCCGCATTCTGCACACGTTGGAGACGATTGATCAGGTAGGCAGGGGCGCCAGGGAGTAGTGCATTGCAGTAATCAATTTGTGAGGAGATAAAGATGTGTATTAGTTTCTCAGCATCAGCAGGTGACAGGATGTTGCGCAGTCTGGCTTTGTTTCTTAGATGAAAATAGGCTACCTTCGTCACCTTGTTGATATTTGTCTCGGAGGTAACTGAGGAATCAAGGGTCACACCTAGACTCCGGACTGCCTTAGCAACTTCAGTTGTCTGGTCGCCAAGCATCAATTGGATAGGTTCAGCCTTAGACAATTTCTGCGTGGTTGCAACAAGACAAGACCTCTGTTTTTCCACCATTTAGTTTTCGAAAATTTGAATTGAGCCAGGCCTTCACAGTAGACAGTGAAGAAGACATGAAAATACC
>JAZEWU010000009.1:11121265-11132778 GCA_036362915.1 Geotria australis
AGTGTTTGGTAGAATTCGCAGGCAATACCAAGTATTACCTGACAGGGATCGCGACGTGAACGCTTCTACCTTGACCCCCAGATTAAGCTTATGCATTGCGATAGTGCATTGAAGCATACCAGTAGGATTATGGAGTCAATAGACGACACCCTATCGAGCACTGCAACGACTACCTCCAAGAAGGCCGAATACTCTGAACTGATATTTGGTGCATACACACAAACAACAGTCAAAGTTTTCCTCTCGGAGACCCGAATTCTGATTGAGGCGACCCTCTCGTCGACCGGGAAAAACTCCAATTGTGCAGCACCAAGCCGGGGGCTTCTGAGTATTCCCACACCCGCCCTGGGCCGCTCACCAGGGGCCACGCCGGAGTAGGAGAGACCAGCCCCGATCGAGTGGTTTGGTTCCAGAGCCAATTCTGTGTGTGGAGGTGCGACCAACTATGTGAAGCTGGTTCTTTTCCACCTCCTCCACAAATTCCGGCTCTTTCCCTGCCAGAGATGTGACATTCCACATCCCAACAGCCAGTTTCCATTGCAAAGGTCTCGTCCTTCTTAGTCCGTCCTTTTCGCTGCCGTGACGGCATCTCACCCGACCCTCACCCTTCACCTTGTGGGTGGTGGGCCCACAATGCTGCTCCACGTATCCAATTCGGGCTGGGCCAGACCGGGTTCGTGAGTCACCAGACCACCAGGCGCTTGCCGACGGACGCCACCCCCAGGCCTGGCTCCAGGGGTGAGTTCTGGTAAGCCTAGTCCGGGCAGGGTTCTCATATTTTTTCAAACCATCATGAAGGTCTTTGGGTGGCCTGTACTTAGTGTGGAACCTCTCCTCAGACCTGGACTCCAGACGACATAGCTCTGAGGTTCATTGGAAGACGCAAGCCCCCACCCCCCACCACGACAAGGTCACGATCCATGGGGGGATCAGCAATTTAACGTGTGTTATTAGTTGTGGGAGGAAACTGAAGAACCAGGAGGAAATATATGCAGAACAAGGGGAGCACACATAAACTCCACAGAGAAAGGTGCCCGAGGCAGGAATCGAACTGCCTCGAGCAGTACTTTCTTTCTGTGAAGCACAGATGTTAGCACTGTGCCACCCTGCCACCCTGCCACCCGAGATTGATTTTGTCTGGACGGGAAAATCCAGTACGAGCTCACCCTGGCGTGTCACCAAGAAGTTATGTTAACCCGAGTGTACCCAGAGAATCTGTGTGTGTGATTCTATGAGCAACACCGGGAGCGACACTGAAAGGCAGCTGCAAGCTGGGGAAAAAAACGAGACAACTGCCGCCCACCACGAGCACAGGTGGGGCCAGAGCGACCAGATACAGCCTCATTAGCTGGCTGTGGTACTCGTGCAGCAGAGACAGACTGCTGACAACCGGGCATCACTGGCTTGCTGTTGCTCTATAGGGACCGGGATATTTTGTTATATTTATTGTAGATGTTATCGTTGTCTAGGGGTTGTCTTGCTGTTGGCCACAATCCAAATGAACAAGGTTGTGATTGATGGGACAGCCGGTGTCGAGCGATCTCCCTCTCTCGCTCGCAAGGTTTCACCTCCCACATTGGAAGCATCATCAGGCGTTATTATTTCTCATTAATGCAAGCAATGGGCGACGCACCAACAAACCACACTCAGATATTGTCTTTAATGCCTTTAATGATTATTTATTACACGTACAAAAATCTGAACCAAGTCATTAATATGCAACCATATCTCGGTATATGCTTGGTTCCAAAAATGAGTAATCACACTTAACAAAACTAACCGGAACTCAGTACTAGTACACGACTGACGTTCAGTGTTGGCCTAGTTTCAAGGAGCATAATAAACAAACACAGGGTAAAAGGTCTGCAGGCCCCGTTGACTATATTTTGGCTCTGGGCCTCGTTCCTATCACAGAGAGTTCACCAACGGACAATTATAATAATAATAATCTACAACGCATAACACGTGCTACTTTGTTCTTCTTCTTCTTTGCGATTCTTCGAAGCGCGATGTTAAATTACAGTTTCCCATTTTCTTACACAGCCCCTTGCATTTTCATTGAACTCCGCAAGGTCTTTTGAGCTGCAGAGGTTGTTCACTCTCGATGAGAGAGGAGCACCACTCAGAAGCGCGAGAATATGCAGAGGCGGGGAGGAGGAAAGAGCAACGCGGAGAGCCGACGACAATATTTGCAGACACCAATTTCTCTACAATGATTACACTTATAACCGCACGATAACAAAATGGCACAGCCATGCCTGACAGGCCGTTAACTAGCAATGTTCAAAATATAACGTATAGAATCAAAATCACATAAAACATAACAAATTGTGACGCTAAATTAACAAAATAGGCACACCTAATACTTTTCAAAAGCGACAAATTGTCACTGCTGCATAGCAATTACATCAGCTAGATGATGCCTACACCTGCATGCATTTTTGTTAAGAGAGAAGCCTGTGGATAAGCTGAACGCTGTGAAGATTGTTTGTCTCGAGGTTACGCATCTTCCCAGACTCCATTCACACGTGCTGGCCCGTCTGTGTCTGCTCTGTCCAAAAAGTCCACCCACACCTCCACATCCACAAACTGCTGGGGGTCGCCTCTCCCTCAGCATCTGAATTCTCCTGCTTCACGCTGCCTCCATCGACCTGGAGGTCGGATCCAGGAGTCGAATCGTCATTTTCCGTTTCCACTTTCACTTCCTCAAATATCACCTGCACTTCTTTACGTTTTACATGTCTTCACATTGCACCTACACTTCACATTTTACCTACACTTCTTCACATTTCACCTGCACTTCTTCACATTTCACCTGCATTTCTTCACATTTCACCTGAACTCCTGGCCATGTTCCAAAACTCGGGTCTTCTTCTGGTTCTTGTTTCATGAGTATTGGGATCATTGCAGCAGTCTGACTTTCACAAGTCGGATTTACGTTCCTCTTGCTGTGGATATTCTCATGCCTGTTTGCATTCTTGTAGAATGTGCCTTTAAATGTCTTCTTGCCCATGTGTATTCTTTCGTGTCTTCGAAGGTCTGAGGAGTATCCAAATGCCTTCCCACATACCGTGCACCTGAAATTCTTCTCTCCTGTGTGTGTCCTCTGATGGCTCTTAAGATTTTGTGACTGTGTAAATGCCTTCCCACACACAGTGCATATGAAGTTCTTCTCTCCCGTGTGCGTCATCTGATGGGACTTAAGATGTTGTGACTGTGTAAATGCCTTTCCACAAACAGTGCACTTGTAGGGTTTCTCTCCCGTGTGTGTTCGCTGGTGTCTCTCAAGATCCCCTGAAATTGTAAACGCCTTCCCACACACAGTGCACTTGTAGGGCTTCTCTCCCGTGTGCGTTATCTGATGAATCTCAAGATTTCTTGAACGTGTAAATCCCTTCCCACACACAGAGCACTTGAAGAGCTTCTCTCCTGTATGCGTTATCTGATGAATATGAAGATTTCCTGACTGTATAAATGTCTTCCCACACACAGAGCACTTGAAGGGCCTCTCTCCTGTGTGTGTTCTCCTGTGCCTCTTCATGTCCCCAGCGTGATCCGTGCTGTATGCACACTGGCCACATTGGTGCCTTTTAGCACCAGGTTGTGTCGAGGGGCTCTTCTCCATGTGATTGGTTCTGTAGACACAAATACACATTACACATAATATACATAACAACAACTGCCATTCGCCACTAAGTGGCGGTGCCGTCACCACGGCACCTGTGCCAGGCCATATGCACCTTGAGGCCACGTGAAGTGTCGAAGGCTCGCCGACAGAAGGTCACAGGACAGACCCAGGTGTCATGGGCTGCCTCACCGAGATGACTGGCAGATGCACCACCTATACACATATGACACACACAGAACACCTATTCCTCCTTATCCATGGACACTCTTTCCGTGGATTTACATACTTGCACAATTGAGTTAGCCCGGCCTACGAGCTGGTCTTAAGCTTCTAGAACCGTCTCAGAGGCTCTATTCCAATCCCCGCGTGTGCCAACAATCGCTTCTCTCCGTTATCCCATCCTGCTCCGTCAGTTCTACCCTCTGCTTCGTTACAGGAGGAAACAGTTGTACCTCGGAGGTTTTTTTTAACATCTTTAAGGGATTGTAATTTTTGTAATAATATTTGGCTGCTGTCAAGTTTTTATATTTTATGTAATTTCCTTTCAGGTATTTAAAATACAGCTGTACTGTTACTGTGTTAATTAAGGGTCGATGCTAAAGGTTGGAGCAGGGTGGCACATCCTTGCCTCGTAGAAAGAAGGTCCTGTCCAAGGCGGTTGAGTTTCCACCTTTCTGTGCGGAGTTTGTGTTCTTCCCCTGTTGTGCATGGGCTTCCTCTGAGTTCTCCGGTTTCCTCCCAGAACTAAAAAAAACACTCGTTTGCAAGTTACAACAGAGAAAGACACCTCAGTAGATTAAAACAATATTGATAATCATAAACCAGAAAATACTAAACTGATTAATGTATAAAAGGTATTGAGAAAATAGCACCAGATATAACTCAAATTATTGAACCGATCACACCTGCTGGAATCTGTTGCTGAGGAAAGGGATGTCTGGTCCACTCTCCTTGGACTGCTGCCACCACAACCCTCACCAGGACTAGCGGTTTAGAAAATGGATAATAATAATAATATAATTTTTAGAGCGCCTTTCCCCCGAGGGTCACAAAGCGCTGCACAAGGGCCGCGGAAAGAACGACACCTGCGAGTCGTTCGCTCTTCGATTAAAAATACCTTCGACATTGAATGAACTTTGTGCTGCGCGTTACAAATGGTCACTTAAAATGTTTGAAGCTACGTCGCCATCACGATATTAATAATTACGATTTATGACACGCCGTGTGGCATATTCGTTCAATGTCAGAGATAACGACTAAGACGTGCAGACCGCAAACCAGGGAGGCGGGGAGGAGGAAGGCAGCCACGCGGTTACCGCACGCCAACCCACTGAACAATGAATCATGTAAATGGCGATGTTATCGGCAAACACATGTTGTCAATGTTTGGAGACAAATGCTTTCAGCCCTTGTGGTCGAGTGAACGAATTAATGACTCTAAGTGAGTCATCCATCCATTGCCAGAAACCGCTTAATCCTGTTCAGCAGCGGTCCCCAACCTTTCTTGCGCCATGGACCAGTTTCATGTAAGACAATATTTTCGCGGACCGGCCTTCAAGGTGTGGGGGATAAATATGACGAAATTAAATAATACGACCGGCATAAAAACAAATATAATGTGCATAAAAAATACAACTCAGGAGACACATGCGCACAGACGGATGTATCCGGTCATTTTTCTAAATAAAACATCTTTCAGACTGATAATCATAAAAAAAATTGTATTCATTCTTTCTGTGCGGCCCGGTACCAAATGACCCACGGACCGGTGGTTGGGGACCACTGCTGTACAGGGTCGCGGTGAGCCGGAGCCTATCCCGCGCCAGTCCATCCGGGCACTCCGGTTTCCTCCCACAGTCCAAAGACTCTCAGCGAATGTAAGCGTGAATGAATCCCTGTGTGAGTGGACGAGTGAATCAATTACTATCTCTATAAGTGCCTGTTTAATAATAGTAATGATAAGACAAAAGCAGGCCAGGCCTGTGCGGCTAGGCCCCACATTGTAATGGTTCAATGTTACACCCTGGATGTCCATTCACAGTCGCTACTCAATTGAAATGCACTGTAAATACGAGGCGAGGCCTTCCCGGGTAAACGAGCAGAACAAAAACAACACTAATAATAACAATGAAATAGTGTCACCTCGGGTCAAAGTGAGAGGCGGGCAACGGAGCTCCCGCTCTTCAGGCTTCCGGAATGTCGTGACGTCATCCTGATCTCCGTCTCGCGCTGGCAGGAAGCTGTCACGGGCGGTCAGAGTGCAGAGAGTGAGCGGAGCATGGAATATGTGTGTGTTGTTTGTCGTTGTGTATGAGTATGTTGTGTGTATGAGTATTGTGTGCGTGTATGAGATTTGTGTGTGCCTAGCCATCGCATGCCCAAGCACTTACTGTTTGGCCAGCTAGAGGGGGCTAAACGGGCGCGGCATGGGCTCGAGAAGAGATGGACCGATGCGGCACAGGAGGACCTGGAGCTGGGTGGACTTGCTGGAAACTGGTACAATCGGTGTCAAGATCGACCTCTGTAGAGGAGGCTCGTGAAAGACGCTACTGGGCAGTTGGAGGCAGTCGCCCTGCAACAACAACGGAGGGCGGAGGAGCGACGCTCACAACAGCGAGCCGAGCGTCGAGCGGCCAAAGCACAGCAAGTTGGCTCAGGTGGTGCATCTGCCAGTCATCTCGGTCAGGCAGCCTATGACACCTGGGTCTGTCCTGTGACCTCCTGTCGGCGAGCGTTTGACACTTCACGTGGCCTCAAGGTGCATGTGGCCTGGTACAGGCGCCGTGGTGACGTCACCGCCACATATTGGCGAATGGCGGTTGTTGTTGTTGTGTATGAGTATTGTGTGCGTAAACAGTAAACATTGTGGGTGTGGGGTGAACATTTCGTGTGTGAGTATTGTGTGTATGGTGTGTGTGGGGTTAATGAGAGTGAATATTGTGTGTCGCGAATTTAATTGCATAGATGAGAGTATTAAGTAAGCATTGCGTGTGAGTATGGTATTGTGTATGTATTGTATTGTGTATGCATGCTAGTCATCTCAGTCAGGCAGCCCATGACACCTGGGTCTGTCCTGTGACCTCCTGTCGACGAGCCTTCGACACTTCACGTGCCCTCAAGGTGCATATGGCCTGGCACAGGCGACGTGGTGACGTCACCGCCACTTAGTGGCGAAGGACGGTTGTTGTTGTTGTGTATGTATTCCAGCGAGCCTTCCACACCATGTGGCCTCAAGCTGCACCTGACCTGGCACAAGCACCATGGTTACGTCACCACCACTTCGAGCGAGCGGCGGTTGTTCTGTAAATATTGTGTGATTGGGTATTCTGTGTATAGCGCATAAGTATTGTGTGAATGTTGTGTGAGCATTATAGGTGCTGGCCCAACCACCTGTGAATGTGGAGAAGCAGACCATACTATGGAACACTGCCTTGTCTGTGCTCTACTACCCAACCTCTGCAGCTCAAAAGACCTTGCGGAGTTCAATTAAAATGCAAGGGGCTGTGTAAGAAAATGGGAAACTGTAATTTAACATCGCGCTTCGAAGAATCGCAAAGAAGAAGAAGGTGCTGGCCTTCATAGGTGTTACTCGCTATAAATCTGTTAAGCCTTTTGGGAGGTCTTTGGAGCGAGGGTTGTGGGGATAGGGTGTATGTGAGTGGGAGATGTGTATGCAGTTCGGTGTGTTCGAGTAGCTGTTAACCCTCCACTTTCCTGCGTAAATCAGCGGCGCAAACACCAAGCCAAGCTTGTATTGGAGGCGCCAGGGGGACAGCCGTTCGTGACGCCTGTAAAAACTCCACGTGACGGATCCAGACTTAAACCCACTCTCGGGGATTCCTCCAGCTACGCGAAAACACTGCGGGTGTCCACGTGGATTGCCAAAACACTCGCTCGGAAATCACAGCTGCCGTAGAAAGCATAACTGACGAAACGCTCGCTGCGATTATGGAAAATAATAATGATACCATTTATAAAGAGCGCAAACCCAAGCCTGGTCATAGTTGAGACATCATGGATCTGCAGAAAACAGCAGAGGTTGGGGGAAGCCAGACAAGCAGCCAACATTTCATAGACACTGCGTCCTATATAACGTGTTCTCACGAAATTAATTAATGAGTGATGTATTTTTCTTGTGGGCGGAAAGAGCAGAACTTGGAGGAAACCCACGCAGCTGTCTGCAAATGGTATTGGATACAACCGGATGACAATTTAATTATTTTCCACGTGACTACAATTTCCCTTTCTTCATTGGTGTTGTCACATGAGAAGCAGTGCTGTGAGTTAAATCTTTCAGTGCACCTAGCCAATTCTAAATAGAGCGTATTTTTATGCCCCCTATCGTTATGTAGGGATCGTGATATTTATATGTTGATTACAGATGTTATCGTTGTCTAGGGGTCAATTGCCAGATGTTGTTAGCTTCAAACCAAATTATCGAGGTTCGTTGTCATTTCTCCTTAATTCAAGCAATGAGGCGATGAACCAAAAAACACTCAGATATTCTCTTTAATGCCTCTAATGATCATTTATTGAAAGTCAAAAATCAGAACCCAGTAATTAATATACAACCAGAATTCGATATATGCTTGGTTCCAAAAATGAGTATTACCACTAACAAATCTAATCAGAGCTCAGTACGAGCACACGACCGACGTTCGGTGTTGGCCTTTCAAGGAGCGTAATAGGAAGACAAACAAAAGAAAATGTTTGCAGACCGTTCTCTGTGTTTCGGCTCTGCGCCCCGTTCCTATCACAGAGAGTTCACCAACTCACACTACTCACCACAATGTGCTCACCCACCCAGCCACCCACTCACCCATACATCGACCCACCCACTCCCACCACTCACCGCAATGTGCTCAGCCACCCACTCACCCACACACCGACCCACCCACCCACTCCCACCACTCACCGCAACGTGCTCATCTACCCACCCACCCAATGACCCATACACCGACCCACCCACCTACCCACTCACCCACACACCGACCCACCCACTCACCACAATGCGCTCACGTTGCTCTCCGCAGCTCCTCACATTTGCTCAGTATTTGTTCTAACTGGTTAGACCCATTGAGAGCCGGTTTATAGCCAGTTCAACCCAGTTTAACCGGTTAAAACCAGATATAACCAGTTTCCAAATGGGTTTTTTATTCAGTTTGTAAACAGACGGTCATTAATTGTTCATGATTTTTGTCCATCTTGGGTCTATAAAGTTGTCCATCTTGGGTCTATAAATGTGGCCATCTTGGTTCTATAAAGTCAGCCATCTTTGTTGTATAATGTCAGCCATCTTGGTTCCCGACAGCACACCTTTTTTGTTTTAGAAAGTCGGCCACCTTGGTTTTAGAAAGTCAAGTTGGCCATCTTGGTTCTAAAAAGTCAGGAATATTGGTTCTATAAAGCCGGCCATCTTGGTTCAATAGTCAGCCATCTTGGGCACCAACGTCACAATGTTTTAATGAAGACAGGCATCTTGGTTCTATAAAGTTGGCCATCTTGGTTCTATAAAGGCATCCATCTTGGTTATATAATGACAGCGATCTTGGGTCCAAAGTCAGTCGTCTTGGTTCCAAAGTCAGCGTCTTGGGTCCAAAGTCGGCGAACTCGGTTCCCACCTCTAACACTATGACTCCGATCTGTAACACTGTGCGCTCTCCCTGCCTGCGTGGGTTTCCTCCGGTTTCTCTGCTTTCCTCCCACAACTAGTCTCTGTCCATCTTCTCCCACTGCCCTCTCACTCCCCTGCCCTTCACCACCCTCTATCTGCCCACCTCCTTGCCCGTTACTGCCTCTCACAGCCCTTCTCTTCCACTGCCCCTGACTGCCCTTCACTGCCCATGTCCCCTGCCATTCCCTGCCCTTTGCTGCCTTCGCACTGCCCCTTACTGCTGCCCTTCCACCGACGAGTTTGCCTCCGTTACCAGCAACAGTTGCTGCCCGTGACCCTGACCCTGACGCTGCCCTGGGCTGCCCCCGTTGTGCCCGCGGGTGTGGGCAGCCACGCCCAGGCGACTGGGGCAGCGGGGGCAGTTGAGAGGGCAACAAAGGGGCAGCAAGGCTAGACAGTGGTATCGGATATCGCGACTGGATAGAGCGTAGACTAAGGGGTTTAGGGCCGAGTTAAGAAGGGCTAATAATAGGAACCAGCTGGCCTGTGGAGAAATCGAGACACGGGGGAGACATGGGGAGAGACGGGAGACACGGAGAGAGAGGGGGAGACATGCATTAATCATTTAATTTTTGCAGCTTTGTTTTTTATTAGTTTTTTTTGCGTTGTGCAGCGCTTTGTGACCCTCGGGTGAAAGGAGCTCTATAAAATTATATTATTATTATTATTCACTCGGTCAATCTGCTACTCTCTCGCCCACTCACGGTAGATGCGGGGAGAGAGGGGAGAGACACGGGGAGAGACACGGGGAGAGAGGCGGGACACGGGGAGAAAGAGGGAGACACGGGGAGAGAGGAAAGAGAAGAGGTGACATTCACTCAATCATTCATTCAGTCATCCGCTTACTCATTTAGACACGGGGAGAGAGGGGAGACTCGGGGTGACATTCACTCAGTCATTCATTCAATCATCCACTTACTCAATTAGACACGGGGAGAGAGGCGAAGACAAGGGGAGAGAAGGGGAGACATAAGGAGAGAGGGGGAGACACAGGGAGAGGGGAGAGATTCACTCAATCACATTCATTCACACGGGGAGACATTCACGCAATCAGCTACTCGCTCATTCAATCATCCACTTACTTAGACACGGGGAGAGAGGGGGAGACACTGGGAGAGAGGGGAGACACGGGGAGACACGGGGGGAGAGGGGAGACACGGGAGACCGACCTGGTATAGCTGGGGACACACTGTGTGTCTGTACTCTACAGACCCCGTACAGACAGAGTCTACGACCAGCAGAACGAACAGCGGAGACCAGCATGCGGAGAGTACGCCAACTAGTGAGAGCAACGTGCCCAGTGGGGAGAGCGACACGGGAGCTGGAGGGAGAGAGGAGGGGGGGGAGCTACACAAATGTGGTACGCATCATATTACACTTATAAGAACAGATATTACACTTGATCTTAACTAAATGGCTGAGAGAGAGGAGGGAGAGAGACAGTCACTCACCCATTGATTCATTGAAAAATCCATTCATCCACTCACCCATTCTTTAATAATCTACTTACCCACTCACCCAATCAATCAGTCACTTTGTCAATCAGTCACCCATTCACCACTCACTCACCACTCACTCATTCAATCAGTCACTTAGGCAATCAGTCACCTGCCCACCCCCTCACCCAATCAATCAGTCAGTCACTGAGTCAGGTAATACTTGGTATTGCCTGCGAATCCTACCAAACACTTCGAGGCCGAGCTGAAAGACAACGATGTCCAGAAGCTAACCATCGCGCTTCGAAGAATCGCAAAGAAGAAGACTACCACAATCAATCACATCATCATTCATACAATCAATCAGTCACTCACATAGTTAATCAGTCAGTCACTCACTCACCCACCCAATCCATCAGTCACTGACTTAGTCAATCAGTCACTCACCCACCCACCCACCCACTCACCCACTCAATCAGTCACTCGCCCATTCATTCATTAACCCACTCACCACTCACCCACCCACTCACCACCATACTCACCGCCTCTCCTTGCCATCAATATAACGGTGACTCACCACTCATACATTCTATCAATCAGTCACTTAGTCAATCAGTCACACAATCAGTGACAGCATCACTGATTCATACAATCAATCACTCAATCAACGAGTGACCTAGTCAATCAGTCACCCAATCACTGGGGATCAAGGTAGAAGCGTTCACGTCGCGATCCCTGTCAAGTAATACCTGGTATTACCTGCGAACTCTACCAA
>JAZEWU010000009.1:11156570-11182220 GCA_036362915.1 Geotria australis
GCGATTCTTCGAAGCGCGATGTTAAATTACAGTTTCCCATTTTCTTACACAGCCCCTTGCATTTTCATTGAACTCCGCAAGGTCTTTTGAGCTGCATTATGTTAAATGTGATTGTTTTACAGAGTCGGCCCCATCATATGAATGTGGAATTTCCACTACCGGCTCAGAGTTGTAAGACAGGACATGAGCACTGCCTCAATGCCCATTTGAGCAGGGAATCACTTTGGCTTCGCTTTATTCCTGCACTTTATTTTCTTGTTTTTTATTCTGGTGACCCAGGTCACATGCAATTATGACTATCCCGTGAGTTTTTACCTTGTTACACAAAAAACTTGAATAATGTACTGATATTCATAATTTTATAATGCGTGTGTGTGTGTGACAGCACAATATGGACACACTCAGTGTGGATATGGATGCTGTGCAAGCAGATATCCTGTCATCGAACACGCTTCAACCCCAGCCGCTCGGCTCATAGCTGTTTACCCCATTATTATCCATCCATCCCATCCATTTTCAGAAACCGCTTAATCCTGGACAGGGTCGCGGTGAGCCGGAGCCTATCCCGGAAGACACAGGGTGCAAGGCAGGGATATACCCAGAATGGGACGCCAGTCCATCGCAGGGCACCTGGGACAATTTAGTCCGTAGGCCAATTAACCTACGCTGCAGCATGTCTTTGGACTGTGGGAGGAAACCGGAGTGCACGGCGAAAACCCACACGGACACAGGTAGAACATGCAAACGCCACACAGGAAGGCACCCGAGCCGGGATTCGAACCCGGGTCCTTCTTGCTGTGAGGCGGCAGCACTACTCACTGCGCCACCGTGCCGCCCCAACATGTATGTGACCTTTACAATAATTATTGCATTTTACTGACTGGTCATGGCAACAACAAATCACAATCCCAGAACATTAAAACACTTGGAAGCATTTTATTTAGTTGTCAGTACTGTCAGTTGATCAATTGGTTACAGTATCTTCATAATTTCCTTCCACAATTAAAAAAATGTCACAAACCAAAACGAAAGACAAAAACTATAAATCAGCCTAGTGCTCGTCAGTGCGAGTCGGCCATGGGGTCATCGTTCCATTCGTGCCATAAATGCATTTTATACATCCGTGTGACATACTGTATATCCCGGTCAGGGAGGCATGCTGGTGCAGTGAGTCGGCTATGCAACCTCGCAGCAAGAACAGCCTCGGCTTTGATATCTAGCTCGGCTTCCTTTCCGTGTGGCATTTGTTTTCCCTGTGTCCACGTATGTTTTTGCCGAGTACTTCAGTTTCCTCCCACAGTCCAAAAACATGCTGCCTTGGTTAATTGGCCTGAGTAAATTGCCCCCAGTGCCTTGTGATGGACTGGCATCCTATCTCGCGTATAGCCCTGACTTATGCCCTTTCTGCAGGGGTAGGCTCTGGCTCACCACAATAATATACATGATTAAATGGGTATTGCTAACGACTCAATAGTCTTGTCGGTTTACATTTTACTTTAATAGTGATCCTATAACTGTTTAATGTTTCTGTAACTTAAATGCAATCATACTGTGATCCATCTAAATATAATCTGTCCATGTCAATTTGCACTAATGTCTCTATTATTTACCACTGATTTCTGTGTGTGCAATATTTTAGACTTCCTGTGTAAAACAGTTGTGTTTCCTCATACTTCTATTTGCTTCATTGTTGACATTTTATTTTAGTCGTTTTAATCGTCATTTAGGTGACTCGAGTCACCTTGCAAGGAACTATCCTGGTCTCTAGACTCCTCACATGGCCAAACAAAACAAATGTAAACCTAACCCTTGCTGCCCAGTGACGCCACAACCGCTAGAGCCTGCGCTGCTGCTGCGGGTATCGTGCCACCGCTGCGGGTATCGGGCACGCCCTGAGCCACAGCACGTCCACACGCAGCTCAGCTGCTCCGCCGCCAGCGCCGGTGCAGCGTGGCGATGTGCACGAAGGCCCTCGTGGTCATGTTGAGTGCAGGGTGCAGCTCCTGGAGGCCAGCCTCCCCCAGCAGGGACAGGCCGCACACGCCGAAGTAGGAGTGGAGCGCATCTGCGTACCGTGCGTCGTAAGCAACAGTGGTAAACGGCGTCGTAAACGTGAACTCAAGTTAATAAAGAGCCGATGCCAACTTGAAAAGCTGCGTTCAAATGCACAAGTGCTCAAGTTATATGGGAACCGTGTACACGTGCCTAAATAATCCATTATTCATTTAAACGTTAAGTTAAAATCCTATACGTGCTATAAATATTCATTCATTGTCAGAAACCGCTTAATCCTATACAGGGTCGCGGTGAGCCAGAGCCTATCCCGGCAGACAGAGGGTGCAAGGCAGGGCTATACCTCTGATGGGACGCCAGTCCATCACAGCGCACTGAGGCAATTTAGTCAGCAGGCTAATTAACCTATGCAGCAGCATGTCTTTGGACTGTGGGAGGAAACCGGAGTGCCCGGGGGAAAACCCACGCGGACACGGGGAGAGAGAACATGCAAACTCCACACATTTTTGGGGGGGGGGGGCAAAAAACTGGTGTCCCTTTTACAATTGGTATAATATAAATTTATATTATTATTATTAATGACAAAACATGAGCATTTAATCTCATTAAAGATGCCAAGGGAACTATATATTATACCCATACCTCGTTATGCCCAAATTTGCCATTCGCGAATAATGAAGTATGGTCTCTGTGATAGTGTAATGGCATGGCCTGATATTGGTTCTCTGCCTTAATATGCCAATCGTTAACTCCACACCTGAGGGAGCCGTACCTGACCAACCGCCTTCCTTCTACAGCAGCAGCATTCAGGACTGCGTGTGTGATGCTGTCACTCATGCCATGCATTACTTAGTACCACAGTGGAGAATATATTCAACGTTAATGAAAGCAGGCAGCTATAGCCACTGACATGCTATACTTAGCAGAAGACGTACGTATGCATAGCGTTGGAGAGCGGGCGAGGTCAGATGCCCTTGGACCTGAATTGGCAGTGCCCACCACCGGTTTGCATCGTGTCCCCTAATCTGGCAGTCAGTATAGTCTACCAGATGGAGTCTACAGAGTTAGGAAGACACTACTCAGACTGGTAGTGGGTGCTGCATGTTAGGGTCTATGAGAATTTGACCTTACCCCCCTCCTTGAATCAGGAAAACTCTACCATCACAGGTCCTACATTTGTATCATCACGTGAGAGTATGGTGCTATTCGCAAAATGTGCGATTCGCGAAGGTTTTTGGAACGGACCCCGCACGGATAACGAGGTGTGGGTGTATATGGAAATAAATATATTTAACTCAACACACCTGGATGGCTGTCTGGCCACTTTGCAAATCCACCAACGAGGTTGTCCTGAGTTGACAAAATGTATTGTCTGTTCTTCTCAAAATCAGTGAACTGGAATATGTCGAGAAGCTGGCAAGAAATGATATTTGATTGATATTAAAACATGTTGTTTGAAGTGAGACAACTGGTGTTAATGTGATTAAAATAGAGATTTCAACAAGGATAGTAAAACCTGGCGTCACAAACGTTACTGGTTACGTGACGTGATGACCCTGGGCCAAACAAAATCGCATCCTGTGTTTTGCTCGGTGACACAACCCAAAAAGACTGTTAACAGTATTAATAGCATTTGTTTACAATTATTGTCAAACACCAGTAGCACTGTGCTGACTGCTGACTGGGCGTAGGGGTGTGTGTGCTGACAGCATGTAGGGGTGGTGTTCTGACTGCGTGTAGGGGTGTGTGCTGACTGCATGTAGGGGTGTGTGCTGACTGCTGTACTGATGGGAGGCAGGGTGGCGCAGTGGTAACATCTGCGCCTCACAGAAAGAATGGTCTTGCCCGAGGCGGTTTGACTCCCACCTCGGGCGCCTTTCTGTGTGGAGTTTGTGTTCTCCCCCTGTTCTGCGTGGGTTTCCTCCGGGTTCTCCGGTTTCCTCCCACAACTTAAAAAAACACTCATTAATTAGTTGTCTGATAACATCATACTATATAGGAAGCAGTGTATGGCAATATGTTGGCGCCGGCAAACCGCCTGGCTGCCTCCTCTGCGCTTTCCTCTCGCCTCTGAGTCGTTCTCTCTTTGAATGAATACCTTCGACATTGAATGAATGTGTGCTTTTTAAATGTAAAATTATTACTATGATTATTATGTAGGGGTGTGTGTGCTGACTGCATGTAATAATAATAGTATATATTTGTAACGCGGGCATATTCTCCAGGCACATTGCGCCCGTTGATTCAGAGGCGCGGAGCCTGGCTCAGTCGGTTTGTTGTGAGTCGGTCAAGAGGTGACTTTTTAAACGTTTTTTGAAGGTTGTGGGGGACTGTGTTTGGCGTAATAGATGTGGCAGGCTGTTCCAGGTTGTGGGTGCCGCAACCGAGAATCGGCGTTGTGCGAAGGTTGTGCGTGAGCGCGGTGTGTGGAGTAGATGCTGTAAGTAGCTGCGTAGAGTGCGGGATTGTGTTGAGGCGATTAGCCGCAGTAGTGATGCGGGGGTGTCCCGTGTGGGGCATGTGCTGACTGCACGACGCCAACAGCGCTCAACAGCACGAGGCGTGCCTACCTGCAGCGTGGCTCCAACCCAAAAGGAGTAACACGTATCCACAGGCTTGTTAGGCCGACCACTGAAGCCACTTTGCTGGCGTAATATACTCCAGCGTTGTATTCTCCGCAGCTGCCGATCAGAAAACACGGAGTGAAGCTTCTCCATGAGGCACAATGAAGCAATCGCACAGAACGTGGACCCTCCTGTAAACACAACAACAACGTCGACTCGAATATGAAAATGTCTCGTGTGTGGCAGGAATCACTCAGGCTGCAGGGGCGCAGCTCTCTTCCAAGGCCACATTGCCTTCAGGACTGAGCTTAAACTCTGCAAGCCTAGCTGATCCACTAGCTTTGGTTTGAATACATTAAGGTTAAGTGTAAAGAATGGATCCACGTGCTGAAAATGTACAGCAGCACTTCTAAAATGTGTTTTCATTGTGTACACTTGCTAAAAAGGGATCTGCCAGAGACACCGATGGAATGCTGAGTATGCATGCAAAGGTATCTACATAAATGGCAGTTCCCCAAGGCAGACCAGGATAATATGGTCACGATTTTAGAAACCATCCATCCATCCATTTTCTAAACCGCTTGTCCTGGTGAGGGTCGCGGTGACAGCAGTCCAAGTAGAGTGGACCAGACATCCCTTTCCTCAGCAACAGACTCCAGCTCTTCCCGGGGGATTCCCAGCCGTTCCCAGGCAAGCCGAAGGATATAATCCCTCCAATGTGTCCTAGGTCGGCCTCTAGGTCTCCGCCCGGTGGGCCGCGCCTGGAATACCTCCCGAGGGAGCCTTCCGGGGGGCATCCTTACCAGATGCCCGAACCACCTCAACTGGCGCGTGAAGTTTAAACTAAAAGCAGCAAAGCAATGTGTCTAAAAAAAATTGAATCAGCGTATATGATACCTGCCTTGACACACGTGTGAATGGCGTGTAAGTGGCGTGTGTGTGTAAGTAGCAGGAAACTGCCAGACAACAGGGAGTAGCTCTTCTTCTGAACAAAATAATGAAGGGGGCGTGGGAGTGTGGCGGTGAGGTGTGGAAACCTGCGAGTCCCAGGCTACTGTGGGCTCACCTCCCCATAAACGGGAGGGGGGAAATGGTGGTGGTGGTGGCTTACGAACACCGAAGATGAACATCAGTGGAGGAATGCAGTCAAGGCCGATGAGTCAGATGCCTTCTTTGACCTCCTCTCCCAGGTGCTGGCTAAAGTGGCCCCTTGGGATAAAGTCACCCCGCTAGGTGACTTTAATTCCCGAGAAGGTCATGATGCGGACACCTGGGCCGGAGTGATTGGAAAGCATGGGCCAGATCAGCTTAATAATAACAGTAGGAGGTTGCTAGACTTCTGTGCAGCCGATGGGCTCGTAATCACCAACACTCTGGTCCGTCATCAGTGCATTCACACAACATCATGGATGCATTCCGGGTACAAGCAAGAACATCTGCTGGACTATATAGTGACGGAATAGTGGATGCGGGGCCATGTCCTTGACACCAGAACCGGGTTGTTGGCTCTCTTCATACCTGCACCTTTTTGGGGGCATTCGTTCCTTCCTCTGGCACCTTTTCGGAAGCATTCGTTCCTTCCCCTGGCTTGGATTGTTGGAGTGGGTTATCGGTGCCGTGCCGAGATGTTGGCTCTCTCTCTCTCTCTTCCGATCTGTCTGCTAGGGGACATTTGTTCCCTCCTTGCTTGTTGTAGAATTATTATTAGTTTCCCTGTTGAATTTTCTTTTGTCCTTTGTCTTATAATTCGTTGCTACCGCTTGACTCTCAGTTTTCTGTCTCCCCGTTGTTGTTGTGCCGTTCTCTCAAAAAAAAAAAACCCAAAAAAATTATTGCTGATTTTCCGTGCTCTATCGTTGTTGACATGTCGTTCTCTCTGCAGCTTTGTGCAGCGCTTTGTGACCCCCGGGTGAAAGGCGCTATATAAATGCTATTATTATAATTATTATCTGCCCTCTGACCATCTGTAGGATACGCCTGCCATTCTTCCACGGCGGTAGTGGGCGTCCACCTAGAACACCATTCCAACCTGCAGTGGCCTGGTCTAGGCTAGCTGATGAAAGCTGCAAGCGAGAATTTCACCATCGCTTGCAGCTGGGGCTGACATCGTCCAGAGCCTGCAACCAGGAAAGCGCCAGGCAGAGATGATCTCCCAAACAAAATGCTGAGGGAAGGTGGTGCTTGTATACTGACTGCCATATGTTACATCATTACAACTACCTGAACCACAGGACGGGTTCCGCAAGAATGGAAGGATGCCCTGGTCGTCCCTCTCTTTAAGAAGGGGGACCGCACTGACTGTAACAACTACAGGGGCATCTCACCTCCTCAGTGTGCCAGGAAAGGTCCTGACAAGGATCACCCAACATCGCCTTGCCAGGCACGCTGAGGAGAGGCTTGCGGAACCCCAATGTGGTTTCAGACCAGGGCGGTCCTGCACAGATGCCATATTCTCTGTCCGGATGCTACAGCAGAGGCGCAGGGAATCCAACAGGACCTGCATCTCTGCTTCATTGACCTGGTCCAGGCTTACAATACCATCAGGAGGCCAGGGCTGTGGGTTGTTCTTCGTGCTTTCGGAGTCCTTCACTCTTTGCTCACAATCATTAAGGACCTTCATGATCGTGGGCGAGCCTGGGTAAAGCTACATGGTCGGGAGTCGGAATCATCCCCTGTTCACCTTGGTGTGCGACAGGAATGTCCTCTGGCTCCTACATTAATTAACATATTTTTTGACCACGTAGTTTGAGAAGCTTTCCATGGCTGTACTAGAGGAATCTCCATCTGGTAGATATACAATGGGAGGCTGATCGATGCCCGGGTACGGTCGAGGGATGGCTCTCTATTGGCAACAACGGAGGGCGAAGGAGCGACGCTCACAACAGCGAGCCGAGCGCCGGGCAGCCAAAAGACAGCAAGTTGACACAGTAGGGAACACAGGTGGTGCATCTGCCAGTCATCTCGGTCACGCAGCCCATGACACCTGGGTCTGTCCCGTGACCTCCTGTCGGCAAGCGTTCTACACTTCACGTGGCCTCAAGGTGCATATGGCCTGGCACAGGCGCCGTGGTGACGTCACCGCCACCTATTGGCGAATGGCGGTTGTTCTTGTGTGTGTGTGTGTGTAAACAGTGCAACGTCTTCTCCCAAGATCTGTTTCAGGGTATGGTGATGAATGCTTTGGAGGGCACCTGTAGTGCAATGCTGTGAGTAGGAAGCATTTCAACAAAATCCATTGTTTAAGCGTGACAAAAAACAACGACAATGGATCTGTGTTTAAATAATGCAGCTACAGGCTTACCGTGGGCCTCCAGTCCAGGACCCTGGGCCAATCCACTATCATAGCTCTGCAAGTAGAATACAAAAACAGAGATCACTTGGTACATTTTACAATAGAGTTTACATCTGTCTCCATCCATCCATTTTCTAAACCGCTTGTCCTGGTGAGGGTCGCGGTGGCAGCTGTCCAAGGAGAGTGGACCAGACATCCCTTTCCTCAGAAACAGATTCCAGCTCTTCCCGATGGATTCCCAGGCGTTGTCTCATCTGTCACGTCGCGATCCCTGTCAGGTAATACTTGGTATTGCCTGCGAATTCTACCAAACACTTCGAGGCCGAGCTGAAAGACAACGATGTCAAGAGGCTGACCATCGTGCTTCGAAGAATCGCAAAGAAGAAGAAGTCTCATCTGTCTCATTCATTCATTCATTCATTTTCAGAAACCGCTTAATCCTATACAGGGTCGCGGTGAGCCTGAGCCTATCCCGGCAGACACAGGGCGCAAGGCAGGGGAACACCGAGGATGGGACGCCAGTCCATCGCAGGACGCCTGGGGAAATTTTAGTCAGTACGCCAATTAACCTGGCAGCATGTCTTTGGACGGTGGGAGGAAACCGGAGTGCCCGGCGAAAACCCACGCGGACACGGGGAGAACATGCAAACGCGGGACCTTCTTGCTGTGAGGCAGAAGCGCTACCCACTACGCCACCGTGCCGTGATTTGTAAACACGTCATTATTATGAGTCAGTTGACTGTGTGGACACCTATGTAGCATTTCACAGCTCAATGCATGATAGTTACTTTTCAAAGCTTTTCTTTCGTGACGTTTCGCCTCCCACATCAGAGGCATCCTCAGGCATCCTGTATTCTGTTTTCCTGTGTTCCGAAACACAGGACGCCTGAGGATGACTCAAACGTGGGAGGCGAAACGTCACGAAAGTGAGAGGCAGCGCTCGACACGGCTGTCCTGAAAGAACAGCTTTGAAAAGTAACAATGTGGAGACCTTTTCACACAAGGTTTTTCATCTCAAGGGATTATCCATGGTGAAATATTTTGAGTAGTTAAAATGTTAAACTATCTGCATGAATCAGTCCTCAATGTCATCATCACCAGCAGCCATGCTCAATCCACTACTGGATGAAGGCCTCCCAAAGTCACCATCATCCTTCACGGTCCTGCAATGGAACGACCCACCCAGCAGCTGATCGTAAGATGACATCATCACCCCATCTCCGTAGTGGGCGTCCTCTCGGACATACTCCCGCCTCTGGCTACCAATTCAATTCAACTTTATTTGTCAACTCTACCATGTGTACAGGACATACAGAGAATCGAAATACCGTTTCTCTCAGACCCCGGCGTTGTTTACTGTCGTTCTGCAAATGACTCGCAGAAATCGACGGCTAATACTTGTTACTTGATGAAAACGTAATAAAAAAAAAAACGAACATGAAACCATGAAGACACCGCACTGTTTGGTCCGAGAGTAGCCGCTGCATCAGAATGCGCCGCCATTTCCCCAGACCCCAGCGTCGGCACCCACTTGGAAGGACTTGGCTTGGATTGACTTGTCTTGGAGCTTGGCTTGGCTTGGGTTGACGCGGCCCGGCCCTGGCTTGACTTGGCTTGGCATGACCCGGCTTGGCTCCACATCAGCTTGGCCCGACCTGACCTGGCTTGGCCCGCAAGGCCGCGGGTGTGGTAGGCCGCCGGAGCAGGCCCAGGCCCCGAAGCCCGCACGGAAGGCCCAGGCCTGGATTGGCTTGACCTTGACTTGTCTTGGCTTGGTTTAGAGCTTGGCCTGTGTTGACTTGGCCCGGCCCAGGTTGACTTGGCTTGGGTTGGCTTGGTTGGCTTGGGCTGGCTTGGGTTGGCTTGGCTTTGGCTAGACCCGGCCTGGCATGGCTCGGCCCGGCTCCACACCGGCTCGACTTGGCTTGGCTTGCAAGGCCGCGGGTGTTGTGGGCCGCTGGAGTAGGCCCAGTCCCCGAAGCTCGTCTGTCTGAGGAGCACCGAGTTAGCGTCTGCCAGCTGCCTTGGTTTGACTTGACTTGGCTTGTCTTGACTTGGATTGGCATGGCTTGGTATGGCTTGGCTTGCGAGGCCGCGGGTGTGGCAGGCCCGAAGGAGCAGGCCCAGGCCCCGAAGTTCGCCTGTCTGAGAATGCGTTGGTAGAGGTTGTCTGTCCACTGTCGTTCTGCAATGGTGTCTAGCAGTAACTGACGGCTGCAGTTGAATCTTGATGAAGACGTAGTAAAAAAAAACGAACATAAAAAACATGAAAACACCGTAATTTGGACTGAGAGTGGCTGCAGCGTAGGGAACGCGCCGCCATTGTAGCCCCGGGGGAGGGGCTACCACTCAGTAGTTATTCTCATCTATCATCCTTTTTACCTTCCAGTAACTTGTCCTGTCCAAGCCTGATTACTTTTCTTAAACGTCAGTAAGTGTCTCACGTGCACATTCTTTAATCCATGTGTTCCTTTTCCCATCTCAGTATAATTACGAGCATGGCACCCCTCCAGGTTAATTTGTAAACTGTTCTACTTTTTCCATTTTCGTTGCCAATGTTCAAGTTTTTGATCCATGTCACAGCAGGTAATAACATGGAGATTGAATAAAATATTCTTCTTTAGGCACATTGGTATATTTCAATATTAAGATTTGCAAAGGCACTCTAATATGCTCCCGTCCACCTCTTCATATCACTGTGAACACAGCTTCAATAGCTGCACAGAAACCAACGTTTTTTCCAGTTGTGTTTCTATAACATATATCTCAGTCTTTGGTTACTCTGCCATCTAAATCACAATATGATGGTTACTCTGCCATGTAAATCACAATGATGCTAAGCTGTCCCTTCACCATAACATCACTTGCAATAACATTTCATATATAGTCTTGTCTGTTTGCATATTAATATGTCACCCTATATATATAGTTTTAATGTTTCTGTAACTTAATCGGAATGGTACTATGATCAATCTAAACATAATCTTCTTGAGCCGGTTTGGGCTATAGATAACGTTATTCAACGTTGATTTATGTTTGTACAATATTTTCTACTCCTCACGTGATGCAGTTGTTTTGCACCGATTTCTATTTGCTTCATTGCAGTAGTGTATTTGATTCAATTTGCATTAGAGCAAGGGTGCACAACATGCAGCACACTGGCCAGGTCCAGCTGAGCATTACATTCTATCCGGCCCATAAAGATTAATAAAACATGAACTAAATCGCATTAAAAACTATTTTGTTGATTTTTGGCCGATGACATAGGCCTACATCGCTATATTCATTCATTCATTGTCAGAAACTGCTTAATCCTGTACAAGGTTACGGTGAGCTGGAACCCATTCCGGCAGACACAGGGCGCAAGGCAGGGCTATACCCAAGATGGGACGCCAGTCCATCACAGGGCACCCGGGCAATTTAGTAAGCAGTCCAATTCACCTATGCAGCAGCATGTGTTTGGACTGTGCGAGGAAACCAGAATATCCGGCGAAAACCCATGCGGACACGGGTAAAACATCCAAACTCCACATAGAAAGGCATCCGAGCCGAGATACGAACCCAGGACCTTCTTGCTGTGAGGAGGCAGCGCTACGCACTGTGCTGGCCCTATATCGCAATAGCTACTGTAAACGTTCTGTGTGCCTGCAAGGGGAGGGGGATCCGGAGAGAGAGTCATGACCAGGTTGTGGACCTTTGCCTGGTTGTTTTATCTGGACCTGGCCCTAGTGAAAAATAAGTTGTGCACCGCTGCCTTAGGGTTCGACCTGATAAGGGCCAGGAAGTCAGCAGTGCCATGGATGGCATCTGTACCTAAATGGACACAGGTCTAACCGCGAGTGGTGCGGTGTGACGTCAAGAGACCTGGACCACGATGCAGGTTCAGCCGCTCTGTGTGTGACTAACACGGGGCGCGATCGACGCGTTGGTTCGCTCACCAGGCTGTTTCGAATGTAGTCGATGGTTTTCTGTAAATCCATTCCAGACCAGTCATCCAGCATGTAGCAGATGCAGGATGCACAGTACACAAACCGCATGTCATTCTCACTGCCCTCTGGCACTGCAGAAAAACTGAAGGGAAAGATTATCATGAAAACAATATTGTCAGTAAGGTCACGGCAATGTGTTATTAATATAAGTATATTATTAATATTATTCCAATATTATTCCTGTTTACCCAGGAAAGCCTCACTCAGTCTCAACACTCCTTTTCAGAAGGGTCTTGCTATATTTTCTCAGGCAACAATTGCTATGTGCTTCCCAATTAACTAACTAGCAAATCATTTTATCATCAAGGCTTTCCTGACCAATGTCTTCCATAGCATATCCCTTTTTTGGGTTCGGTCAAGTAAAAAATAAGTGTTGTAAACCTGCTCCCACCGACACAGATAGTTAGTAAGGCTTGTCACGTGAAAAAAACGTGTCAATTCTTTACTACTTGCAATGAACTTCATCATTGCGGGAGTAACTGTAACCGTAATGTATTCTAAATAGCAACAATCTAATCTAACCATACTCAATGTATTGACACAATTGATGAGCTCAGCCTATTGTCTGAGTGTGAATCACCTAATCCGGAACACGTGTCAAATTAAATTAATAACATAACGTAATGTAAGTCATGCAAATAAATCAGCTTCTCTAGATCCTGGGCAAACTATGCCCAGTGAGGACATCACAACTCACTCATCCATCTATCCATAATCAGAAACCGC
Organism: Geotria australis; assembly: GCA_036362915.1. Taxonomy (NCBI): domain Eukaryota; kingdom Metazoa; phylum Chordata; class Hyperoartia; order Petromyzontiformes; family Geotriidae; genus Geotria; species Geotria australis. Next base: position 11,169,155 of record JAZEWU010000009.1, read on the forward strand.
TTAATCCTGTACAGGGTCGCTGTGAGCCGGAGCCTATCCCGGCAGACACAGTGCGCAAGGCAGGGCCATACTCAGGATGGGACGCAAGTCCATCACAGGGCACCGGGGGCTATTTAGTCCACAGGCCAATTAACCTATGTAGCAGCATGTCTTTAGACTGTGGAAGGCGAAAACCCACGCGGACATGGGGAGAACATGCAAACGCCACACAGACAGTCGGCACTGGAGCCGGGATTCGAACCCGGGTCCTTCTTACTGTGAGGCGGCAGTGCGTCTGGTCTTTACATGTCTTCTTCACTGTCTACTCTGAAGGCCTGGCTCAATTCAAATTTTCTAAAACTAAATGGCTAAAAAACAGAGGTCTTGCTTGTCGGAACCCCGCAGCAATTGTCTAAGGCTGAACCTATCCAATTGACGCTTGGCGACCAGACAACCGAAGTTGCTAAGGCCGTGCCGAGATGTTGGCTCTCTCTCTCTTTTCCGATCTGCGTCTGCTCGGGGACATTTGTTCCCTCCTTGCTTGTTGTAGAATTATTATTATTTTCCTGTTGTTTTGTGTCCTATGTCTTATTCTTCTTCTTTGCGATTCTTCGAAGCGCGATGTTAAATTACAGTTTTCCATTTCTATGTCTTATAATTTATCGCTATTGCTTGACTCAGTTATTCTGTCTCCCCGTTGTTGACATGTCGTTCTCTCCGCAGCCCTGTGGCAGCGCTTTGTGATCCTCGGGTGAAAAGCGCTCTATAAATGCTATTATTATTATTATATTATTATTACCCACCGTGCCACCCGCCAGTTATTAATAAAAAAAATTCCCAACTAACTCAGAGGGGACGATGGGCTAAGTAATGATAAGCATCTGTCTATCTTTAAGTGAACACGCGGCGGTGTTGAGCGAGTGCGGGAGGCGCCGTCACCTGCCGTCGTGCAGCTGCAGCGCTCGGAGCCCCGCGAGGCAGGCCCTCTTGTCGACGCGACTCAGGTCGTCGCCCAGGATGACAAGGCACGCCAGGCCCGTGTAGGTCATGGCGATGTGTGCCGAGTCGTATGGGTGCGCCTCGTCCGCGACCTGGCCGCACGGCACACGCCCATTGTTAAATGAGGTGCAGACAACAGAAAAGGTGGTGCAGTGGTAACAGCTGCACGTCACAGAAAGAATGGTCTTGCCCGAGGAGGTCGATTCCTGCCTCAGGCGCCTCGCTGTGTGGAGTTTGTGTGTTATTTTCTCTCCCTGTTCTGCGTGGGTTTCCTCCGGGTTCTCCGGTTTCATCCCACAACTAAAAAAAAACAACTCATTAATTGGCCGATAGATAGATGTTTATTACTACAGCATAAAAATGCCCACCCAGTGAGCTTGCAAGCTCTTTACAGGATTCCTGCATTGACAAAAATATATCAAATAATATAACCTTTTGCACCTCAAGGGCCAAGTGGCTCACTTGGGTCTGGTCGCCACGGACCACAAGGTGGCGCTCGCGGCCCTCTGATGGGTCACAACCCACTGGTTGAGAATAATAATAATAATAATAGCATTTATATAGCGCCTTTCACTCGAGGGTCACAAAGCGCTGCACAAGGGCCGCGAAGAGAACGGCATGTCAACAATGAAAAGTAAATAAATAAAAAACCAAAGGAACAAAAAAATGATTAAGGCTGCTTCGAATATACTGAAAGGTGAGTGAGTGGCATGGGCTGGGGAAGAGATGGACTGATAGGTGAGTGGATGGGTGGGTGAGTGAGTGGATGGGTGGGTAAGTAGGTGAGTGAGCGGCACGGGCTGGGGAATAGATGGACTGATGGGTGAGTGGATGGGTAGGTGCGTAGGTGAGCGGCACGGGCTGGAGAAGAGATGGACTTCTTCTTTGAGAATGGCGGGTATAGGGTATGGCACGTTTTTGTGAACGATGACCGTTTCTACTCTTGCCTCTATTTCAGCACAGCAGTGGGTTTTGTGTCAGGTGGGATGATTTGGCTTCCCACGGTGCCACAAAGCACTGCGCAGTACGCACTATGGCAGCATTAAGGATGAAACTCACCAAGATTAACTCGTGGGAGAAGGAAATGGACATTAGAAGCAGCTCAGCTCTAGTTGGAGGCCAACTTTACAATGCCCTGCATTCTGGATACAGAATGATGAATCCATCCATCCATTGTCAGCAACCACTTAATCCTGTACAGAGTCGCGGTGAGCTGGAGCCTATCCCTGCAGACACAGGCCTCAAGGCAGGGCTATACCCCTGATGAGACGCCAGTCCACCACAGGGTATGATGAATGTGTGTGTGCTATATAATACACCCTTGATACACATATGCTTGATTCACTACCGAATGACTAAACGTACCTGTGACACGTGCACCATACCGAGCTGAGAAGAGCCTCTAAAGCCACAACAGTGGAGGTTGGAATCTGTGGACGGGAGGAGAGGTTAAAGTGTCACTTCCGTGTTTAGTTGGAATAAGACATCACCACACAGCCCGCACACAATCCTCCCTTTACATTCATTCATTATCAGAAACCGCTAAATCCTGTAAAGGGTTACGGTGAGCCGGAGCTTATCCCGGCAGATACATGGCGTAAGGCAGGGCTAATACCCAGGATAGGATGCCAGTCCATCATATTGCACCGGGGGCAATTTTAGTCCACAAGCCAATTAACCTATGCAGCAGCATGTCTTCGGACTGTGGGAGTAAACTGGAGTGCCCGGAGAAACCCACGCAGAGACGAAGAGAACATGCAAACTCCACACAGAAAGGCACCTGTGCTGGGATACGTACCCGGGGCCTTCTTGCTGTGAGGCAGCAGCGCTACTCACTGCGCCACCGTGCCGCCCCCTCCTTTTATAGTTCCAGAATTATCGTGTTGCGCTGGCTTTAACAAAGCCACTTAATGTGTATGTTTATAATGTGTATGTTTATTTACCAAGTTGGGATGTGAACAGAGCATCATGTCGGTGCACTTTCTATACTGAGAACGTATCCTGTTTGTGGTGTCGCAGGAATCCTGCAAAGAAATTGCAAGCTCACTTGGTATTATTCTGCTCTAATAATAAACATCTATCTATTGTATACAAGATGTCTTGTTACAGGCAGTGTCGGACTAACAGCCCAATGACGGCAAACATAAAAACGAAGTGAATGGTTCACATCCATACGTACCGTTTGCATTTGGAAGAACTTGCAGAGAATAAATCCACTCAATGATTCCCTCTTTATCAACTTGGCCCAAGGCATTGAGGACGTCCAAACCAGAGAGAGCAAAGAAAGCGACCGTCAGCCTGAAAAACAACGCAAGCACTTCAGCTGCACAACAACCGCCAATCACCACTAGGTGGCGATGACGTCACCACGGCGCCTGTGCCAGGCGAGGTGCACTTTGAGTCACGCAGTGTCGAAGGCTCGCTGACAGGAGGAATGGGACAGACCCAGATGCCATGGGCTGCCTGACTGAGATGACCTGTGCTCCCTACTGTGCCAACTCGCTGTATTTTATCCGGCAAAATAACCCCTAACTCCCAGTTGGTCTTCTGTGCGATTCTTCGAAGCGCGATGGTTAAATTACAGTTTCCCATTTTCTTACACAGCCCCTTGCATTTTCATTGAACTCCGCAAGGTCTTTTGAGCTGCAGTTGGTGCCGGGCGGTAACGCTGTGGCGGCTACCATCTCAGCCACCACAGCGGCCAAGCCCCGGGGCTCTGGATGGGTGCGAAGAACTGGTGACCCCTTCACCTCCAATTAAAGGACCACTAAACCACTTCAGCTGCACGGTCACCAGCACACACGGGAAGCCTGCTAAGGCACACGCCGCCATTCCTTCATCTATGTCACGGCATCAAGGACAGCACTCCATGGCCCCGCCGAGATGACTGCCGCTTCACAGAAATGACAGCAGCTCCACAGTTTATTTGAGCCATCGTCATAGTTAATCCACTGCTGGATGAAGACCTCCCCCCAGCCGCTCCCACGTATCACAATACTGGGATTCATCCATGCATGCAGCACCCGCACACGACCTGATTTCATAGCTCCATCTCCCCGGTGGACGTGCCCTATTCCAGCCCCTTTGAGTACGGAGGCAAACTGATTGACTGAATGTGAACAACTCCGGGCAAGCGGTCCGTACTGCTGCTTGAGGACGCGGAAGTATTTTTAACCAGGGCCTCAAATACAGGTGCATGCACAGTATAGCCAAACACCGCTCTGTAGATGTTTTGGGCTAACCGAGTGCTAATAGTGCTCGTGGTGAACACCTGTCAAGGTCGTCCGGGGGTGTCGCCATCATCACAGCCGGCCGCCTGTGCCAAACATCGCACCCGGGACCCATTTAAAGCGAAAAAGACACCGGGGAACCACAGGACTGGTTCACTGTTGGTTATAAATGGAGAAAGCCGGGTTCACAGTGACGCTCACCTCTACACACACGCGCATGCTTATCGTATCATGACACATAACATTGATTAAAAAAACCCAACAAGAACTTTCAACGCCAACAGTGCGAGCCCAGGGCAGAGCGGGTGTCTGTCCGGGCTATGGTGCCCGGGCTATGGGCGCCGACGTGCAGTGCCGCCCGTCACCTGCTCGTCTCCAGCGCCGCGTATCTCTCCGGGAGCACCTGCAGACAGCGCGAGAAGAAGCGCACGTGTCGCTCCCGGGAGAAGCGCAGCGACCCCGCCTCCTCCTCCTCCCGCTGTTGCTGCCACCCTCGCTCGCCCTGCTGCTGCTGCTGCTGCTGCTCGTCCTCCCTGTCGCAGCGCAGCTGCTGCTGCCCGCATCGCGACATCGCGGTGGTGGCGGGCAGCACTCCCGTTACAGCGACCGCCGTTCCTCTGCTTCAGCCACGGCCAGCATTTCCGGCTCACGCGTGAACTCTCTGCGGTCAAGAACGAACATTTCCGGGGCACGGCCCCGCCCTCCATACCCCGCCCCCGATCCCTCACACCCCGCCCCTCGTCCTCAGCTCCGCCCCCACCTTTCCCCACCCGGCCTCTCACACCCCGCCCCCCGGTCACCGTCGGTCCCAAGGCAGGCAGGGCAGCGTCGAGGTTTCGATGGACGATGATAATAATAATATATGTTAATTATTCAGGCAGAAAAATACCCAGTGAGCTTGCAAGATCTTAACAGGATTCCTGAACATTTACAAATATAAATAAAACATATAAAACAAATTAACCAAACAACAAAAAAATAACCATTTGTTGTTTGTTTCTTGACTGGACGGAAGAAACCATCTAAGAAAGTATGATATACGTACTGATGTAGGTTTTCACAGCCCGATTCATGATCGTTGCTCTTAAGAGCTGTTCTTTCGGCATAACTGTAATAATAGCATTTATAGAGCGCTTTTCACCCAAGGGTCAAAAAGCGCTGCACAGGGCTGCGGAGAGAACGTCATGTCAACAACGACTGAGAACGGTAAATCAGCAACAATTTTTGTTTTTTAGAATCCGAGCTGTGGAGAGAACGGCAAGTCAACAACGGGGAGAAAGAATAACTGAGAGTCAAGCAACAGCGATCAATTATAAGACATGGGACAAAAAAACAACAAGAAAATAATAATGATAATAATTCTACAACAAGCAAGGGGGGATCAGATGTCCCCGAGCAGACGCAGATCGGAGAAGAGAGAGAGAGCCAACATCTCGGCATGGCACCACTGACCCGTTCAACAGTCCAAGCCAGAGGAAGGAATAAATGTTCCTATGAAGGCGCAGGTAGGAAGAGAGCCAACATCCAACATCACTGAGCGCTCTCCCTCCTTCGCGACGTTTCGCCTCCCACGTTGGAAGCATCCTCAGAGCGCTCGACATGGCTATCCCGAAAGAACAGCTCTGAAGAGCAACCACCAATATTATATGCGGTTAATTATCGACAATACATTACACGCCATGTGTTTGATCTTCAGTTATCAAACATATAACATCAGTCCATCCATTTTCACAAACCGATTCATCCTGTACAGGGTCGCGATGAGCCGGAGCCTATACCGGCAGTCACAGGGCGCAAGACAGGGCTATACCCAGGATCGGACGCCAGTCCATCACAGGGCACCGGGGGCAATTTAGTCAGCAGGCCAAATTAACCTATGCAGCAGCATGTCTTTAGACTGTGGGAGTGCCCGACGAAAGCCCAAGTGGATACGGGGAGAATATGCTAACTCCACGCAGAAAGGCCCCCGAGTCGGAGCCCTGGGTTCGAATCCAGCCTGGGGTTAATCGGGTGCTCAGATGCAGTGAGTCGATGGTCTCGGCCCAGCCACCACTGCCAGCACTAAACCATCACATTCCACATTTGGTTCAGCACTTACTTCGGCCAAGTTCCAGCTCAGAATTAATATAACAGTTCCACTGTCATTCGACAAAAGTCACTCCTATGCATGGTGCTGCCACTGTGCGGGCAGTGGATGTCAATTTAAGGTATCTCAGCGGTTGCTCCGTAATATCCACCTTCGTGAGCTGTCCTCCAACACAAAGGGATGCAACTGCTCTGCAACAGATCCGAAAGATTATTCCGTATCGTGACATAGCGCAATGGAGATACAATTGGGGAACATGTGACAAAATATATGACTCCAAATCCAACAACGCCAGGACATTGTAAACATCAAAATCGTATGCGTATTACTTGGGCGTGGTTGTTAACTGTGAACTTTGTCCGAGACAACTTGTGCCATCAGCAATGTAGAAGCGTTCACGTCGCGATCCCTGTCAGGTAACACTTGGTATTGCCTGCGAATTCTACCAAGCACTTCGAGGCCGAGCTGAAAGACAACGATGTCCAGAAGCTGACCATCGTGCTTCGAAGAATCGCAAAGAAGAAGCAATGTATTTTATGTCATGTTGACTTATGTGTGTACTGTCATTCTGCTCTGATTTATGTTCGCTTCATTTATTGTACTTTGTTTCGATGCTATTGCTATTGTCATTCCGGTGACGCAGGCCGCTCTTACAGACGAGACGAACTGATCGTCGTGAGTTCTCACCCAATTTAACGAAATAAACTGGAAACTTGAAACTGTTTTGCTGTGGGGAGTAATTCATATATAAATGGAAAATCTTGGCTCGGGAACCTTTCTGTGTGCATACTGCATGTTCTCCCAGTGTCCACGTGGGTTTTCATTGGGTACTCTGGTTTCCTCCCACAGTCCAAAGACACGCTGCTGCTGTCTAGGTTAACTGGCCTGCTGACTAAATTTCCCCTGGTGACCTGCGATGGATTGGGGTCCCATCCTAGGTATAGCCCTGCCTTGAGCCCTGTGTCTGCCGGGATAGTCTCCAGCTCACTGCGACCCTGTACATGATGAAGCGGTTTCTGACTATGGATGGATGGATGGACGTACCACAGCGCTAGGGATGAGCGCAGTTCCATGTGGGAACGTCGGGTTGCCGGTGGCGGGTACATCTCTCCGGCGGAGGAGGTGTTGGCAATGTGAATGTTGAGCGTTGACGCAAATGGTTTCAGGTGCGTGTCCCTGCGTGGCATACGGGTAACACAAGTCAATCATTGGCTTAAGCTCCGCTAATCTGCGCGCAAATCATTAACTCTGGAAGCGAACATTGTTTCTCATTTGTGAAGAGATTAACGTAAGTACTGCAATCCGCTGCGTCGGTGATGTGCGTCCCTGCTTGTTCATTTGTTTTAAACAACAAAAAAAGCGATGACCCCAAGTATGGTGGTATCATCGTGAACGGTTCGCCCGTGTTGTGCTTGCGTGAATCGGCGGTGATGTTAACACGTAAAGCGCTCCGTTTACAACACTTTGGGCATTTACGTGGTCGGTCAGTGTCGCATTGCGGGAAGCAATGGAGGCCGTGGTGTTCTGTGGTGGCCGAAGCCGTCCAAGCCGCGTCTCCTGGATTCAGCGATTGACCCAAAACCCACAGACGCGAGTCCACCAAGCTCCAGGCTCCATAGAGGCGCTGAGAGTTCGCCACTCGTTCCCTGCATACCTGTTGCACACACGGCCGTGTCGGTGACGCATGGAGGTGGTTTGTGTGGTGTGGCGAGCTGGCGACATGCCACTCGGGGCCACGTTAGAGCGCATCGCTGTGTTGACACTAAGCGGGGCGATGGCTTGAGCTCAGGGACCGTGTTTGTGATGAACACTCGGCCATGTCCCCAGGCCCTGCGGACATGGGCTATACCCCTGATGGGACGCCAGTCTAGTTAATTATATTTTCTAGATTACCACATTGTACTGTAGTGTGTTTCCACTAGCAACAGTGTTAATTCGACCGCTAAGGAAGGCGCTGTCGAGAGGAGCCCCTCCACACTACGTCTTCTTCTTTGCGATTCTTCGAAGCACGATGGTCAAACAACGATGTCCAGAAGCTGACCACCGTGCTTCGAAGAATCGCAAAGAAGAAGAAGATCCCACCAACGCGCGTTCCACCGATTGGACAGAGGCTGGGTGGAAATACGTATCCTCACGTGTAACTCAGTGTACGGTACAACCAACAACCGCATTGCCAGTACAGTATGTATCAGGTGGCGCAGTGCCAACATCTGCGCCTCACAGATAAAATAAGTTCTGCCTCCTCGGCGCCTTTCAGTCTGGAGTTTGTGTGTTCTCTCCCCGTGTTGTGGGTGCGTTTCCTCCGGGTTGTCCAGTTTCCTCCCTGAACTTAAAAATAAATCATTAATGGGCCGATAATATGACGGAGTGACTGACAAATTGTTGGCGCCAGCTAACCGCTTGGCTGTTTCCCCCCTCTTTGCGGTTTCCTCGTGCCCCTAAAATCGTTCTCTCTTCGAATGAATATCCTTCGACAGTGAATGAATATGCAATTGTTCGAAATTGTAATTAGTGTAAAATACTTTTTATCCATAAATTAATGCTGACTGTTAATCAGATGCCACACGTCTGACATGCTTTAATGCATACGCCCGTGGTAGAGAGCCAACGCACTGGTGCTGATTTAATTTCAGAATTTAAGGTGACAGGGCGGCACGGTGGCGCGGTGAGTAGCTCTGCCGCCTCACAGCAAGAAAACCCGGGTTCGACTCCCGGCTCGAGTGCCTTTCTGTGTGGAGTTTGCATGTTCTCCCCGTGTCCGCGTGGGTTTTCGCCGAGCACTCCGGTTTCCTCCCACAGTCCAAATTCATGCTGTTGCTGCATACGTTAATTTTCCTGCTGATTAAATTGCCGTCGGCGCCCTGTCATGTGCGGGCGTCCCATCCGGGGTATAGCCCTGCAGTGCGCCCGGTGTCTGCCGGGATAGATAGATGTTTATTGTTAGAGCAGAAAAACACCCAGTGCGCTTGCATGCTGCTCTTTACGGGATTCCTGCGACACGACAAACATGCGAAATGATGACACCGCGCGACCCCTGTATAGGATTAAGCGGTTTCTGACAATGAGATGAATGCTGATACCGCTGTGAGCGGTATGCGGCCGTGTGCGGATTGTTCCACTGCACAGTCCGTGTGCCCGTAGTAACAGATCATGACGTGACCCTGCAGTGAGCCGGTTAAGGGTAGTGCTAGACTCGGCTCAGTGTTGGTGGTAGAGCTCAAAAGTGCTTAAAATGGGGCTCTAACATAGTCGTACTTTGAAACAACACAGAAGAATGCTGCTACAATTAGGCACTCACAAAATGCCACGTGGCTAATGGAATGTGTAAAAAACACAAGACAGTAAACCTGGTTCTCTGGACGTTACAATTCACCCATATCTCTACATGCAGAATTCAATCTGAAATGTCTGCACACCGCACTAGGTACTCATTTGAGGCTCAGTCGACCTCGGGGAGGAGGCCCAGGATTTGTTCAGAAAATCGTCACTGGTGTTGGCTGTGAGCAGGATTCGAACGCGAGACACCAGGTTTGTAACCCAGCGCGCCAACCACTGAGCCACCGCTCCCCATACCAGACACACGACAGCAGACAGACCACAATGGGTTGGTTGCAATACTCCTGATCAGCCAGCTTTTCTACGTGAAAGAGGCCTTGTTAAATTTAGACTAATACTTAATCCAATATTAATCACTACAGTACTATAAATAGCCATGCATAAAGGCATTGAGATTTACACCTGGGTGATCTCATCACACACACACACCCCTCCCCGGCCGCAGGTGACTTGCTTTCACCCTCAGAACATTTTTTCGGACCACCGTCCTAGGGTACCCATCCATCACTTGTCAGAAACGCTTAATCCTGTACAGGGTCGCGGTGAGCTGGAACCTATCCCCGCAGAGACGGGGCAAGGCAGGGCTATACCTAGGATAGGACGCCAGTCCATCACAGGGCACCGGGGACAATTTAGTCCGCAGGTAAATTAACCCATGCAGCAGCATGTCTTTGGACTGTGGGAGGAAACCGGAGCGCCCAGCAGGAACCCACGCAGACGCGGGGAGAACATGCAAACTTCACACAGAAAGGCCCCTGAGCCAGGATTTGAACCCAGGGCCTTCTTGCTATGAGACGGCAGCACTACTCACCGCACCACTGTGCCGCCCTCCTCTGGTATCATTTTCTTCAAAATTCAAACAACTCAAAAAGCACTGTAAAATATTAATTGAAAAGCCATAAAAGCTAACTACTTGCTTTTATTGGCTCACAATAATGAGATGGCTGATGCTGCCTGGTGTTTTGTGGAAAAAAGTGCACCTGCAACCTTTCGGTGCAGCGTTGCCCACAGCCCTGCTGACCGCCAGGGGTTTGTGAATCGTAAACGCCCGGGCGACTGTGCGTGGGACGTCACCGAGCACGTTGCTTGTTGCCATGTTCTTCATTCCAGATTGGAAGTGGCGCATTCGACTGTCACGATGGCTGGATACAACAAAGAGCCCGGCTATGGACCTCCGTCTTACATAAACTCACACCGTCCTTCAGCACAGCTGGTCACGGCGTTCCCTCCGGGGTCATCGGGGCCGTCTGCTGGCTATGCCCGCTCCGTGCGGTCGGGGCGGGGGCCGAACTACACCCGCTCCCAGTCCGTGGTCTCAGGAGTGGCTCGTTCCATGTACTCGCGACGGGGCTCGGGATACCCCCAGTCTATAGTGTCGGCAAAGAGTGGCGGCTACCCCCAGTCGGTTGTGTCCGGAACGGTTCCTGCCGGGTCCTTCTATGTTGGCAGCGAGTATCCTGACGATATCATCGACTTTAAGTCGTGGCGCTCTCCTCCGCGCCTCGTCAGGATCTTTCACATCCTCGTCCTGCTTCTCAGCGCTGGGATTTTCGCGTGCGTGGCGTCCACGCTGCCTTGGGATGTCAACTACGCCATCGGGGGCAACATTGCGGGTAACTACCCGATGTACGGACAATCTAACTACGGCCACTTCGGCATGTACCACATGTTCGCTTTTGCCAGAGGAGCGCAGGGATTCATGATGGCCATGGCAGCGATCATCCTCTTGGTAGTGGGCATCATGTTCCTCCTCAGCCTGTCAAAATCTCAAAGCATGAGAAGTCAGAAGTTCTACTTGACCATCATCATCGTCAATTCATTTCTCGCCATCTTGGAGTTGATCGCCACCATAGTCTACACCGTCGGAGTCAACCCCTCGACTCAAACCGCGGGCTCGACCAGCTACCACCAAGTGAATTTGTTGTGCAGGGCTTACTACTCGCCGACGGCCACCACCCTGTACATCGACCCCTACCTCTACCACTTCTGTATCATGGACCCTCAAGAGGTGAGTGGTGGTGGCGGCAGCCTGATGTTATATGACTCGCTCTGATGCTGCGTCTGCAGCATCACGTGCTGTGGATATGAATTGTTCAGTGACTGGGCCAGTGAGATCAGCAATGGTGACACCTGTCAAGAGCTCCCTCAATCTCTCTGCCGCTACTCTGCGGGTTTCAGTAACGCACGCGGCGGGGCGTCGTAACATGAGAGGTGTCGCCACTGTCGACACCGTGAACCCAGTCAGTGAACGTTTCATGTCCACGGGACACGGCCTCCCTCCCATGACCACATGTGGTTCGGTTGTCCAACTTCACTGAGTCATTTTCTCTCAAACAGTGAGAGACCCATCTTGGGGCTCAGAAACAAGCAGCATCCCTGTGTCAGTGCAACAAACGAACTCCGATAACTAACTCTACAGCTGATGCCTTTACAGGTATATACAGGTTTAGTTTGAATCTCTTGTATTTGTGATTGTCACAGATAAACCGTGAGCCATATGTCGGTTAGATTTGTCTGATGCTCCATAAATTTGTCTACACGTGTGGCCTGTGTTATTTTAAAGCAGCATATCTTGGCTAATTCACATACCCAGACTTATTCATCACAACAGGTTTACACAGTCACATTTGGCCAACTGCTGAATAGGGTATCAATCCGAAGAGAAAACTCATTGCACGTCATTCAGACGATCAAAGACGTAGGCTGTCAGCCTAAATGTTCCTAATGGAGGCCAGTCAGCGAACCCCCTTCACTCCCTCCCATCCCTACCCAACCCATCACACTTGGTCTTCTTCTTTGCGATTCTTCGAAGCACGATAGTCAGCCTCTGGACATCGTTGCCTTTCAGCTCGGCCTCGAAGTGTTTGGTAGAATTTGCAGGCAATACCAAGTACTACCTGACAGGGATCGCTACGTGAAAGCTTCTACCTTGACCCCCATCACACTTGGTGAATCAGATCTAAAGCACTCAAGGGAGAAAGAGTAATAAGCACAACTCACCAGGGAACGATCATAATTTAGATTTATGATGTGCCCTTAAACAACGGCTCTCAGAGTGTCATGCGTGTAAAGGAGGAAGGAATAAATAAGTGAGAAGCCACCGGGGAGAGAACGACTCAGACGGCGAAACAGAGAAGCAGGCTCGCGTGGAGCGCGGTCACGCCGAGCAGGGCACCATCGGCAGGGCACGCACATTTCTGGCGAGTGTGCGGGTGCATTGACTCAGGGGAGCGTGTGGCTGCATCGACTCAGGGGAGTGTGTAGCTGCATTGACTCAGGGGAGTGTGTAGCTGCATTGACTCATAGGAGCGTGTGGCTGCATCGACTCAGGGGAGTGTGTGGCTGCATCGACTCAGGGGAGTGTGTGGCTGCATTGACTCATAGGAGCGTGTGGCTGCATTGACTCAGGGGAGTGTGTGGCTGCATCGACTCAGGG
>JAZEWU010000009.1:11182320-11194682 GCA_036362915.1 Geotria australis
TGGCTGCATCGACTCAGGGGAGTGTGTGGCTGCATCGACTCAGGGGAGTGTGTGGCTGCATTGACTCAGGGGAGTGTGTGGCTGCATTGACTCAAGAGGAGCGTGTGGCTGCATTGACTCAGGGGAGTGTGTGGCTGCATCGACTCAGGGGAGCGTGTGGCTACATTGACTGCTATTTGTATGTCTTATTTTCGATTCTTCGAAGCGTGATGGTTATATGACAGTTTCCTATTTCTTTACACAGTTCTTTGCATTTTTATTGAACTCTGCAAGGTCTTTTGAGCTGCAGAGGTTGGGTAGCAGAGCACAGACAAGGCAGTGCTCCATAGTATGGTCTGCTTCTCCACATTCACAGGTGGTTGGGCCGGTCTTGTAGCCCCATCCGACCAAAGCAACTTTTGATCGTCCCGTTCTCAGGCGGTTGAGTGTCTTCCACTGAATCTATGGTGCTTCTGAGCCAGGAGGGAGGTCTTCAGCAGGGGGGATTCCCATGGCAGTTGGTGGACTTTAATAAATGGAATAAAACATAACAAAAACAAAAAAAGTGTTGCTGATTTACCGTTCTCAGTCGTTGACATGTCGTTCTCTCCACGGCCCTGTGCAGCGCTTTGTGACCCTTGGGTGAAAAGCGCTCTATAAAAGCTATTATTATTGTAAAAGCGGAGAGTGTGTGTGTGTAGGTCCCCGCAAGCTGTGGTGGAGTCATGCCCGCTCGCCCCTCTCGCCACCACAGGCAGTGGCAGTCACCTGTGGATTCGTCTCTGTGATCTTCCTCATCGTCACCTCCGTCTACTCTTTCAAGACACGAAGTAAAATGTGGAAGTACGGAAAGGATTTCATCGCGTGGGACAATGATTACGGCAAAAACATTGAAAAATGGGTGAGTGTGTTCGTTTACAATTTATCCTGCAAAGTCAATATTTACCCCGTACTTGCATGGTCTATATAAAGTTTATAATCTACCGCAAACACTCAACATCTGATAACCGTGGAGTGTCAGAAGGCTCAACTGACAATCGCAAGATTATGAGCTCACGTCCAGATTGAGCACCCGGCTCATCGACTCCTCTGGGGTTGATAAGTGAGCAGCGGCCTGGAACAGATGTCGATAGATAGATGTTTATTATTACAGCATACAAATACCCAGTGAGCTTGCAAGCGCTTTATGGGATTCCTGCGACACCACAAACATGCGAAGAGAGAGTGAATCCCGACGGCAGATTACACGCACCGTGGGCCGCCCGGCACCCCTCCCACGGAGCGGCGCGCGACTTGTGGAAGGCGGCGTGCAACTCGTGCCACGTGCTGGCGTCGTGTCGCTCTCGCTCAGATGAGTCAAATGGACCTGGAGGCCCAGGGGATGTCGGAGTCTCCCGCGGGCTCCGAGGGCTCCAGCTACGGTGACGGCGCCGCCTCGGCTGGCGAGGCGTACGTCAGCTACGTGCCGCGGACCGCCTCCCGCGGGAACGTCTTCGGCGCCGCCGATGGCCGGTGAGACGGCGTGGGCACGCGCAGTCGCTACTTGTGAACCTAACACCTGTATCTGGCGCAACTGTGACCGGGTGTAACAAACCCAGTGATGCAGTTAACGTCTCCTAATGGAGATCCAGAAAACACCGCTGAATAAGCCTGAGCGTTTGTTACCGTTCTCTTGTGCGTCCATTCCGTCACAAATGCGCTCTGAGTACACACGGCAAGCTCTTTGGAAAAACACTGTCTCGAGTCCGTTACAAAACCCGTGAGGCTGCACTGGCTACATCGCCGAGCGGCTGCGGAGTGTAGCTATTACATGAAACCAGTGACAGACACTATGTTAGATGGATAGATGTTTATTATTACAGCAGAAAAATACCCAGTGAGCTTCTAAGCTCTTTACAGGATTCCTGCGACACAACAAACACACAAATTGACAAATATATATGTATAAAAATCACAAATTAACCAAACAAAAAAATAACATTTACACACAGCGGTGCACACAAGTGACCAAAACAAACTACAAGGTAGTCACTACAGTTAAACACTGCGATGGGAAAAAGTAGAGCGTGCAGGCGGAGCTATGTGAATGTGTTGCCAGGCCGTGGGAGGGGAGAGAGCGATCGTCCAGCCACGGCGTGCTGGACGGTGACCCGGCCGGCTCGGACAGCCCGCGTGACGCACCGAGTGCGACGGTGGAGGTGAAGGGCAAGCAAGCCATCAAGAGAGCTCAGCAGAAGCGGAAAACCCAGCGGCTTCAAAGATACGGAACGGAGGGGTCTCTGTATGAAACCGACTACACCACAGGGCCTGATTCCAGCGCAGAAGAAGAGGAGGCGAGTGAGTTAACGAGGTGAGGCGTGCGTGTGTGGGCTTAACGTTGTTTATTCATTCACAGAAGGCAGCGTCGAGATACGTTTCACGTTTAGATGCTGCCTCACCTCTGTCCAACCGGCGGTAAAGTGCGGGTGCTCCCAGCTCTTTAACGCATCTGTTCAGCATGGAAGGGTAGACGAAATATCCTCTAAGACAGGGGTTCTCAACCCACGTGGCCCACTCAGGTGTGGTCTTCATGCACCACTAGGTGGCGCTCGCGGCCCACTGATGGGTCGTGGCCCGGCGGTTGAGAACGGCGGCTCTAAGGCTTGCTCTAGAGAAGACCCTCCTGGTGGTAGTAATAATAATAGCATTTATATAGCGCCTTTCACGCGAGGGTCACAAAGCACTGCACAAAGCTGCAGAGAGAACGACATGTCAACAACGACAGAGCACGGAAAATCAGCAATAATTTTTTTTTGGGTTTTTTTTTGGGGTTTTTTTTTTTTTTCCGAGCTGTGGAGAGAACGGCACAACAACAACGGGGAGACAGAAAACTGAGAGTCAAGCGGTAGGAGTTGCGGGGCCACTCCTTCACCTTTGTGTGAACGTGCTGGTTGCCTGCAGGCTCTACCCCAGCATCACGTCGAGCAGCGTGCGGCGGAGCTACAGGCAGCAGTTTGAGAGCGACATGAGCGCATACCGCAGCCTGCACGCCGAGCTTAAGGGCCTCTCACAGCGGCAGGAGCAGCTCGACGGCGAGCTGGACCGACTCCCGGAGGGCAGCACACAGTACCAGGTATGCACTCGCCATTGTCTCGCCTCCCGGCTGCCCTGCACTGAATACAGCGTCAGTTAAACCCCAATGTTCGACTTGCATTGAACCGTAGGAGTGTGCAGGAGTTTTATTCTGAAACCTCTATCACAATAGACACGATTTGTTGCGTCTCACGAACCTCTCAAACAACTACTATGCTGATGGTTGCTCTTCAGTGTAAATCCACTTGTTACGATTTGTCATCTTTGTTGTCACTGGCTGTTAGACCAAGGGCATCAGGCGCCGTGTCCTCGAGAGCCTTGGCTCATTGTGATCACGGAGCCGGTGATCTGAGCCCCGGACACCAGTCGTGTGAACCCAGTACTCTGCGGCACCCTGCTACCTTGAGCGACTCTACAAACACTCCTTTTGTCACATTTGTAGATGATGTAGGTTTTCACGGCTCGATTCATGATGGTTGCTCTTCAGAGCGGTTCTTTCGGGATCGCCGTGTCAAGCAAGGGAGAGATGGAGATCGCTCGACACGGCTATCCCGAAAGAAGAGCCCTGAAGAGCAACCATTATTTCAGATATTATTTGTCGGAGCAGATTGAGTCGTAAAACAGTTCATGTAATGCGTTACTTTTGTGTGGCCAAGTGTACATTGACTTGAGAACCTGAACATATGAAACACAGATTTGAATTAGTCATATCAGTGGTGCTGACCCATCAACCACTTCAGAACCTTGCAGGGATCAATAAAAATGCAAAGAACTGTGTAAATAAATGGGAAACTGTCATATAACCATCACGCTTCGAAGAATCGTAAAGAAGAAGAACCACTTCAGAACATCAAAAGTCCGATGCGCACATCTCCTTAATAAATGGAAGATGAAAGACAAACCACAATCGCGTGATCGTGGCCATGCAACCCAAACTATGCACCATATCGTAAACTACTGTAGTCTGCACTCCATCAACAGACACAAACTCTGTCTGCTGAAGCCTGTGACTAAAAGACCTCAACATTGGCATTTAGCTCCTGAACCATGTTGCTGCTGCCATGATATGCAAGAATGTAATAGTGCTTGAGCACTGCTATTGTGAGCCCCACAGGCAACTGACCCCCTCTGTGGTTATAGTGTACGTACGTCTGCTGTGCATATTGGCGTTACAGACGACAACATTTAAACTTGTATTAAGGACATCTTTGTTTCAGAATGTTGCTGAAGAATACAACAAGATAAAGGACTTCAAGCGGGTAAGTGATGGATAACGCATATTCAGTAATAACCACACTGATTGTGTATACAGTGTACCACTAACGACATTATAACAGAGATAGATAACCCATTGCTTAACGTGTGATATGTAGAGCGCTGCCGTTCATTCCTCGCCGGAGCTGTGACGTCATCGCTTGTCGTGTCGTGATGAGTCCGCGCCGCTCGTTCCCCAGGGACAGCAATACCAGGAGAAGAAGCGTCTCTGTCGGGAGCTGAAGCTGCGACTCTCGCACATCAAGCGCGCCGTGGAGGCCTACGACCTCCAGCAGCAGCAGCCCTTGTGAGTCGCCGGCTGTCCAGCTCATTCCAACGTGGGAGGCGACATGTCGCGAGGGAGAGAGGGAGAGCGCTCGACACGGCTGTTCCGAAAGAACAGCTCTGAAGAGCAACCGTCATGAATCGAGCCGTGAAAACCTACATCAGTACATTTTAAAAGAGGTTACTCATTTAGAAAAGGATCTAAAGCAGTGGTCCCCAACCATTCGATCTCAGAGTCTTGAATAGTTGATCTTAATGTTGCCGGTGTGGGCTTCATGTTAATGAGTTGCATGTGCAATCGCGACACCATGCAGGGGTGTATTAAAGGGGGAACTGATTCGGAAGTCGACCCGGGGACAGAATCGAAAGATCAATAATCTATTCTGAAAGTGATAGTGTGTTAAAAATGTTGGAGAGCGCTGATCTCGAGAACATTACAAGGAGAATATATGAGTGGTGAAAAATCACTGGTATGCTATACAATTATAAAGAATAATACGTTAAAACCCTCATTGAAACAGTGCAAGTGCCTACACTAAGGGGATTCATCAGTGAAGTATTTTTCCAACATTATTGCATTAACAGTTTTAAACGTCAAAAGAAAAATATATCGGGACATCTCTCCTATGTGGATCGCTTGTTTGTCGATTTCACGTTCATTTTGCTGAAAAGTTCATTTCATGAGCAGTTTCCAGTGAGGCCCGGAATCCCTCATATTACTACTGCAGCTCAAAAGACCTTGCGGAGTTCAATGAAAATGCAAGGGGCTGTGTAAGAAAATGGGAAACTGTAATTTAACATCGCGCTTCGAAGAATCGCAAAGAAGAAGACTAAGTGTCGTCACTACAGTAGGTCAATCGGCCCTCCTGATAATTAATTTTAAATGTAATTTTGAAAGAAAATATGCTATTATGGAAAACGGTGAAATATCGTACCATCTCTCAGTGAGTCCTGGCAGAGGTCGATATAATCACATCACAATATATATAAAAATAATAATAGCATTTATAGAGCGCCTTTCACCCGAGGGTCACTGCACAGGGCTGTGGAGAGAACTCACAGACGACCATCTACACTCTTGGCAATTGCAGATATAAATTCTACATATAAATATGCGGGCGGCACGGTGGCGTAGTGGGTAGCGTTGCCGCCTCACAGCAAGAAGGTTCCGGGTTCGAATCTCGGCTCGGGGGCCTTTCTGTGTGGAGTTTGTATGTTCTCCCCGTGTCTGCGTGGGTTTTCGCCGGGCACTCCGGTTTCCTCCCACCGTCCAAAGACATTGTGCCAGGTTAATTCGCCTACTGAGTAAATTGCCCCAGGTGCCCTGCGATGTACTGGCGTCCCATCATAGGTATAGCCCTGCCTTGCGCCCTGTGTCTGCCGGGATAGGCTCCGGCTTACCGAGACCCTGTACAGGATAAATCGGTTTCTGAAAATGGATGGATATACATATGCGGTGTTTGTCTTTGAAGCCAAACGTCCCATTCTTGCTTTGCTCCACTGCTCAGATGTTGTTTCTACATGAGCTTTTACCCTTAATTTATGCTCAATTTGCATTCATCGTCCTCATTCCCATTCCACCTCTTATTTCCATCTCTCCCTTGGTTTACGTCTACTCCATCTGCACTGCACTGGTGGCATCACCATCACCCTTGTAAAATACCTCTTTCCAACTGCACCTTTGCCAATACTCAACAGATGCCCAGCTAGATCTCAACACTCACCTTTTCTAGAATATTAGCGACCCTCACGAAGGCTCTAACTTCTTGATTTCTATTCGTTTCCCTAAGATATGTTCCTAACATCCCATTCCACATGTTCATCTCTGCGGTCTCTCTTTTCTTCATTAGTGCGTACATCCGTGCAGCATACAACAGCACTGGTCCTATCCTTCCCTCTTTGCTCTGTTTATATTCATGTTCAGTTCCTGAAACCGTTTATACCATCATGCCTCGACTCTTTTGCCATCTGCCTTAGAATGTTATACGTGGTAAACCCACGCACAGAAACCCGAGAGGGCCAGACACACAGGACTATACTTCCAACCAAACTAAGGCCACACTAACCAATGCAAAGCACCGGCTTCCATGCAGACACAAATTGCTGAATGCCAAACATGGGCAACTCTTGACCTCAATTCTAAGCGTGTAACTCCATAAACAAAGGATTAACATCACAAGGCTGAGAAATGTTGTACAGTACATGCAATGCGCACCCCTCCTTGTTGTTAAACTCCATACAAAGGCAGAAGATAACTGCACCAAAAGCTAACCAAGTTATAGTAAAACAAAATTATCCAAATACCTGAAATTCAGGAAAACTAAAGGTCGCTGCACAGACCAATTAAAGGCCAGAATAAAATCAGGTTAAATTAATCTGTAATGCAAAGAAATCCGCATACCATTGCTGTGACAGAGACGGATATATCTATCCATCCATTGTCAGAAACCGCTTAATCCCGTACAGGGTCAGGGTGAGCCGCAGCCTATCCCGGCAGACACAGGGTGCAAGGCAGGGGAACACCGAGGATGGGACGCCAGTCCATCGCAGGGTGCCTGGGGAAATTTAGTCAGTACGCCAATTAACCTGGCAGCATGTCTCTGGACGGTGGGAGGAAACCGGAGGGCCCGGCTAAAACCCACTCGGACACGGGGAGAACATGCAAACTCCACACAGAAAGGCCCCCGAGCCGAGATTCGAACCCGGGACCTTCTTGCTGTGAGGCGGCAGCGCTACCCACTACACCACCGTGCCGCCCACTACTTCTAAACCGTCAATTTTTATTTTGTTGGACTGATTCCAACCACTTTGCTGTTTTATTTGATTGATTATTATTTTCTCTGTATTTTTTATTACCAGACACTAGGATGCTATTAGTGAAAAAGGTGCACTTGTAAGATGTTTACCATTGACATTCCACAATCATCCCATTTAACATTTTAGAAAACTTTCTCGTTTGCAATACGTTTGGAGATAAAGGATCACGTTGTTTTACTCCTGTCTGTGTCGAGATATATAACTGCACGCTTTAGTTTTATGTGAGCAACACTTTTACTTTAGAGGGGCCTCAGAAATCAATTGTATTTTGTTATAAATCCATGATGTTTATAACCAATAGTATGTCCTATAAAATCGAAAGTCTGATGGTGGTATTTGAAAGCTATATATAAAGTTATTGTACTGTACTCCTATTTCTTTATGTGATTGATTATATATTATGACTGTTGATGAAAATATATTAAAGATGCTGGTCACCCCACACAGGCACACAATCGCCTCGATTTGGCAAGGGGTGCTGTGGCTGTGCAAGAAGGTCCCAGGTTCGAATCCCGGCTCGGGTGCCTTTCTGTGTGGCGTTTGCATGTTCTCCCCGTGTCCACGTGGGTTTTCGCCGGGCACTCTTGTTTCCTCCCACAGTCCAAAAACATGCTGCTGCATAGGTTAATTGGCCTGCTGACTAAATTGGCACCGGTGTCCTGTGATGGACTGGCGTCCTATCCTAGGTATAGCCCTGCCTTGCACCGCAACCCTGTACAGGATTAAGCGGTTTTGGACAATTAATTAATGCTGTGGCTGTGTTCACTGTGTGCAGCAGCAGTATACTGGCTGCACGACTTCGTCAGTGATAAATCATCAATTCGCATGTTGTGTCGCAGGAATCCCGCAAAGAACTTGCTAGCTCACTGGGTTGTTTTTCTGCTGTAATAATAAACATCTAAAAATAATATGGACTATCCAATGTAAACCTACTCACCTAACTGTACTAAATACATACCTGTATACCTATTTGTACTATGCCACATGTTATGACAAAGCTCCATTATTATGGAGACTGGGGGATTTTGTTCCAAACGTGTAACACTTTCTTCTGACGTCTATTGTTGATGACGGTGTCTGCTGATATGACTAATTTAACCTGGATTTCTTCCCGATGGCCTTTTGAGAATATCGTTGGCTCTGTGGAGTTTCAGAAGGGTGCAGTAAAGTAATCAATACGTGGGAAGTAAAGCTGAAATCCGACATCGAAGCCTTGGTGTTGTGCAGCAAAAATGTTAAATCCTTGTTTCTGTACAGATTAAATGTGCGGTTATGAAGGTTCGAACCCGGTGTCCTCGGTGCGGACATATATACACACACTCCATTATATATATAGATTACACCAAGGGTGCAAAATATACGGCTTACGGACTAGGTAAGGACCGGAAATACATTCTACTCGGCCCGTTAAAACAATGCAAAATAATGAATAGTGAAACATGATGGTTGCTCTTCAGTGCTGTTCTTTCTGGATAGTCGTGTCGAGCGATAGCCGTGTTGAGCTTCCAACGTGGGAGGCGAAACGTCGCGATGGAGATCGCTCGACACGGCTATCGCGAAACAGCTTTTGAAGAGCAACCATCATGAAACGATCTGTGAAAACCTGCATCAATACAATAGTGAAACAGTACCCCCTAGCGGTAACAGCCGAGATTGTCTAAAGACGGTCTGGCACCTGTCAATGTCCAATAATCACAGTTGGCTCTGGCCGCGAGGTGAATTTGGTCCCAAAGATTTGGTCCCGCAAAAATGTGTCCCTGGAAATTTAGTTTAAAAAACTCACCCTAAAATTGGCTAAAAGCGTCACTGATCTAACCTGTTAAAATCAGAAATGCTAAGTTGCGCGCAGTGGCCAGAATTTCTGCCACCTGGAGCCTGGTACACAGCAGCCGGTCAGAGGCGAAGCAATACCTCCCACTGCCCCAATTACCAGACATCATCATTGCTTAATCCTTACATGTTTCCCTTGCGCTGGACGCAAATGTTAATATAAGTATACACAGTCGTATTTTGACAAATGCTTCTACTGATACTGAATTCCGTGAATGTGGTGTGTGCCTGCAAAGGGGAAGGGGCATCGTTGACCAGTTTGTGACCATCGGTGGGCCGCGAGCGCCACCTAGTGGTTCGTGGAGACCATCTGAATGGGCTACATGGGTCTTGAGGTGCAAATGTGTTGAGAAACACTGCTCCACAGCATCCCCTACGCAGCCCGCGCACCCGCATGCGGCATGTGCGGGGTTATAGTGGAAGAGGTTCGTGAAGGACGCTCCTGGGGAGTTAGAGGCAGTCGCCCTCCAACAACAACAGAGGGCAAGGAGCGACGCTCACAAGAACGAGCGAAGCGCCGGGCGGATAAAACACGGCGAGTTGGCACAGTAGGGAGCACAAGTGGTTCATCTGCCAGTTAGATGTTTATCATTACAGCAGAAAAATACCCAGTGAGCTTGTAAGCTCTTTACGGGATTCCTGCGACACAACAAACATGCGAATTGACAAAATTATACAAAATAAATCAAAATATAAAACGAATAAATTAACAAAAAAAAACACATTTTCACACAGCATTGCACAGTTATGTATTGCGATGGGAAAAACTAAAACATTATAGGTAGCGTATCCAACATTGAGAGGGAATAGTGTAACATTTGAAACATTTCAAACACAAATCAAGATTTGCAATCACAACTAGGCAGAAATGTCGATTATAACTGAGATCTAAGGCTAGTATTTGACAGTAGTGACTGTTATCTCGGTCAGGCAGCCAATGGCAGCTGGGCCTGTCCCGTGACCTTCTGTCGGCGAGCCTTCGACACTTAGCGTGATAAACTCAGGTGCACCTAGCCTGGCACAGGCGCCGTGGTGACATCATCGTCGTTCGTGTCGAGCGGCGGATTTTGTTACAGTGCAGGGGGCGGGGCTGGAGTGTCTCGGGGTCAGAGGGCGTCGACGCGTTCGCGGGCGCGCGGGAAACGCGACTGTACCGCATACTGTCTCTCCCCGTGTACTGCCGCTCCCCGTGAGCTGCCCTAGTGCTCTCGCCGCTGTAGGCCATGATTCACGAGTTGCTGCTGGCGCTGAGCGGGTTCCCCGGGAGTGTGTTCACATGGAGCCGCCGGGCCGGGCTGCAGGTGAGGCCGCGCTCCCCGGGCTGCCCGCGCTCCCCGTCCTTGCCGGGGCTCCCCGGGCTGTCCGGGCTCCTCGGGCTGCCCAGGCTTCCAAGGAGACGAGGAGCCGGCGTTAGGACCCGGGGCCCCGGCGATTGGAGAAATTCGCGTGCTGCCTCACGGCCTTCATCCAGCAGTGATTGATGCATAGTGGCCGATGATGTTAGGTTTACATTTTTTGGTAAAATATTTGTTTCACGGGCGGCACGGTGATGCGGTGAGTAGCGCTGCCGCCTCACAGCAAGAAGGACCCGGGGTGCGTATCCCGGCTCTGGTGCCTTTCTGTGTAGAGTTTACATGTTCTCGCCGTGTCGGCGTGAGTTTTCGCTGGGAACTCCGGTTGGATAGATGTATGTTTATTATTACAGCAGAAAATATACCTAGTGAGCGTGCAAGCTCTTTACGGGACTCCTGCGACACAACAAACATGCGTGTTGCTGACAAAAATTAAAATATATACAAGATTATAAATAACCAATTTTTTTTTTAATCAAACAAAAAAACATTTACACATAGTATTGCACACAATTTTTCAAAACAAAAAAGTCCGAAATACATAGCATTGCATACTTCTTTTCTCCAAAATAACCATATAACATTAAGGCTTTGCATTGCGATAGTGAAAAAACGAAAGCATATTAAGGGTAAACATAATCGACGTTAAGACGGATGAGTGCAAAAAAAATTGGAACCTTTAGAACACGAATCAAGATTAGCAATCACAATTAGGCAGACATTTAAATTCTAACTGCATAGGTGAATTGGCCTGCTGATTAACCACCCCCCGTGCCCTGTGATGGACTGGCGTCCTGTCCTGGGTATAACCCCGCCTTGCGCCCTATGTCTGTCGGGATAGGCTCTGGCGCACTGCGACCCTGTACAGGGTTAAGCGTTTCTAACAATGAATGAATTAATATTTGTTTCACACTTGATGACTGCCGAGATTGGATGATGTTTAATTTAAAACTGCTGTGGTCGCGCGCGAAGGCGTCAAAGAGTCCTCTGGGACCGAGTGACGTCGTTCTGCGAATGTGCTGCGCGACTTGGTTGCGATTTGGCGGAGTCTATCGTGATCAAACACTCAAGCACAAAGGGGCTTACGATTTTATATATATATAGATATTCCATATTTCAATTTTATATCTGTTACGTTTCTACGTGCGATCATTTTGTTGCATTGTATTGTTTCTGGAAGCGGTGTTACTGTACAGTTTATTGTTTAGATTTTTCGATATTGACGGTATGTCGAATGCCATTTTCTTTATACAGATGAAGTAATTAAGTCTTTGGTTTGTGAGCGAAGTGGTTGATGATTAATTGATGAGTACTTGATGGATTGAGAGTTGGTGATGGATTTAATTATGGACAATTGTTTAATTTGAGGAATTAGTGATTACCTAATTGATGAACATAGCTATTGGCGCTTTATTTTATTTGTTTAAATTACATGAATCCCCCACTAATACGTAAGGGATGCGTCTCCTGGGAAATGCTACTTAAACTTTTGATTACTTAAAGCGAACTCTAATGTTCCATAGACATGTGAACATCAAGGGTTGCGTTCCTAGCCGTGAGCAGTGCTGGAGTTATGCAGACCCTAACTCACTCACCCATTCACGCACTCACTCACTTTACCCACTTACCCAACCACCCACTCAAGGATCCACTCACCCGCTCACTCATTCACCTACTGTCACTCATCCACCCACCAACGTAACTACTCAACTAGTCACCCGCAAACCCACACACCCACGTGATCAATCACTCACGCATTCAAACAAACAAACA
>JAZEWU010000009.1:11206019-11238067 GCA_036362915.1 Geotria australis
AACTGTGTGTGTAGATACTGAACTGTGTATGTAGATACTGAACTGTGTGTGTGTGTAAAGTTACTGAACTGTGTGTGTGTAGATACTGAACTGTGTGTGTAGATACTGAACTCTGTGTGTGTGTAAAGTTACTGAACTGTGTGTGTGTAGATACTGAACTGTGTGTGTAGATACTGAATTGTGTGTGTAGAGCTACTGAACTGTGTGTGTAGAGCTGCTACTGAACTGTGTGTAGGGCTACTCAAATGTGTGTGTAGAGATGCTGAACTGTGTGTAGAGATATACAGAACTGTGTGTGTAGAGCTGCTACTGAACTGTGTGTCTGTGTAGCACCTGTGGAAACTCGTGGTGGAAGAGGCGGACCTGCTGGGACAGCTGAAGGTGAGGTGCTATGTGGATTGTTTTCATTGAGCTACCGCTCCCCCGTTATGACTCAAAAGTGGTCCCAACAGCGCCACAGTGGCAACACAGAGACGTATTTATGATTAAAAACATTTATTTTTATTAATATGACGTGATTCGTCCAAATGTATTTTAAAACACGAGTTGAATTTGTAACGGTCACAATTTTCGAATGAAGGCGCAATAAACTGGGGACAAGCGGGACGGCAGCCATCGCCGGGCATCGTATAAGCGCCTATATTGGGTTTTTTAACCAACTCCATGAATGAGTGTTTCAAAAATATATAAAGAAACCGGAGTACCCATAGAAAACCGTACAAGAGGGGAAACACTGAAACCATAGATATGGAAATAAACCCACTTGCTGTACTGCCATACCCAAGCAAGCCACGAAATTGTGACCGCGATGCCCACGGCTGTTGCGGCAGTTTCACCAATTAGTGCAATCCACCAGTGACCGTTGCGTGACATCGTGTCGAGATGCTGTTGTTGAGCTGCACGGGGGACACGTGCTGGCTGCTGTGTCTCCGTAGACCATCAAGGACTTCTATCTGCTTGGCCGCGGAGAGCTGTTCCAGGCGTTCATTGACAGCACACAGACCCTGCTGAAGGCAGCGCCCACAGCCGTCACCGAGCACGGTGGGGGAGGCTGCTGGGAGCACTGTGTTTGCCCGTGCGCTCACACACAGCGGCGTGCGTGCGTGTGTGTGCTCTATGGCCACCCGGTGCTTTGCATGAACGTCCTTATCTAACCAGGTGCGAGGCCATTGATGGGCAAGTCTCGATAGACGACAGCGGATCGCGGTCTTTCTGGATCCACGGATCACTGTGAACACCTCAAAATATGTTTGTAAACTACTAATCAGTAAACCATCTTGGGTTTTGTGAAAAAACAATCTGTCACAGTTCCATTACCGATGCTTTCCGTGGCGTTGCGGAGCCTCTGCCATTGTGCTGTGGGGACCCCTGCTCTCCGGCAATGTGAATCGCTTCAGATAGTGACACTCGTGTGTTTTTGAACCTGCCCAGTGTCTAGGCATTT
This sequence comes from Geotria australis, assembly GCA_036362915.1. Taxonomy (NCBI): domain Eukaryota; kingdom Metazoa; phylum Chordata; class Hyperoartia; order Petromyzontiformes; family Geotriidae; genus Geotria; species Geotria australis. The sequence goes on from JAZEWU010000009.1 coordinate 11,207,464, forward strand.
ACCATTTATTTTGAGTTGTCCTTCAACAGACATGGGCATTTATCTCATCTCGGTGGCAAGCCAGTTCTAAAGCTGGGTGGCTAAATCATTACATTCATTACGTGCTCTTTTCCATGTCCAAGAACAATGTGTGAAAGAACAACTTGGCGTTCTTGTGCGGTTGTACATTAATCCAACTGGATCACACAGTACATGAGAGAGTATAACATTAACATCGGCTAAACTAGGGCAGCAAAGCGCAGGGAAGAAAACGTGAAGGAGGGGTGTTAGTTCACTGATGGGTCACACACAGTGCGGGGTCAGGCTGTGGGATAGAGTGGAGGATCTTGGGCCCTGAGAAAGGGTCGAGTTGTTAAAATAAGGCGCCCAGGTTTACTGGAATCACAGTGTATTGCATTCGAAGGATTATTCATGTATTTTATTTTGCGTTTTATTGTATTTGGATGAAAACTGATTATTAAGACATACAGTTAATTGAGCAACGATACAAATGCAGATGGCTCGAATACCGTTGTAAAATCTGCACGTAATCACGGAATCAGTTTCCAGTACGTTTTGCAGTGTCCAATCATTTTTTTGTAGTCACGTGCACTTACTGTGGCAAATGTTGGCGCCGGCTAAACGCCTGGCCGGCCTCCCCCGCCTCTGCGGTTTCCTCGTGCCTCCGAGTCGTTCTCTCTTGGAATGAATACCTTCTTTGAAATTGAAATAATACGTGCGGCGTTATAAGTAGCATTTATTATTACTATTTCACCTCAATGTATTGCCACCGTTTGGCTTAATCTAGCCGCGATGGCCGTGACAAGTTTCGGGAGAACACCCCGTGGCAGTGTCCCTCGCGTGCGGAGTGAAGCCCCCCTGTGGTTGTCGCCGCAGATGTGAACGTGGCGCTGCAGCAGGCGGCCAGCAGAGTGCTGCTGGACGACGAGCACCAGCTGCACCTCTTCCACCTGACCATCTCCCCGCCGGCCAGAGACCACCGAGGTGGCGCGCGGCGCGTCTTTGCTCGTGCCCACATTATTGATGTTCATTCATGCATTTATTGTCACAAACCGCTTAATGCTGCACAGGGTTGCAAGGAGCCGAACTCTATCCCCGCGGGGTGACACGTTGGCACGAGCGGGACACAAGACACGGGGTGAGACACGGGAAGACGGGGAGATACAGCGGGAAATACATGGGGAGACGAATAGAGACACGGCTTGAGACATGGGGAGAGACACAAAACACGGAGACATGGGGAGACGGTGTCAAACTCGGGACGATTCATGATGGTTGCTCTTGAGAGGTCTTTAATGTTTACATCTAGACTCCAACGTGGGAGGCGAAACGTCGTGAGGGAGAGAGGGAGTTCGCTCGACTCGGCTATCCCGAAAGAACAGCTCTAAAGAGCAACCATCAATGTGCATTATTGAAGAAAGTCCATACGCCTTCAGAAGCAGGTGTGAGTCTTGAGGTGAGATCTGAACGAGCTGATGGACTCTGCGGGGCTCAAACGAGGGCTGTGCGTTTGCGTTGTCCCAGAGGGGCCGTCGGGACACGAGGGGGAGGCCGTGCGAGAGCCGTGGTCGGGCTGGGCGGCGCTGGGACTGTCCTACACCGTGCGGTGGCCACTGCACATCCTGCTCACGCCGTCTGTGCTCGACAAGTGCGTCTGTGACCTGACACGCACTCAGCACGGATTGTACTGCGAGGGGCTTCTGTTCGGGACCATTGACAACAATGAGCTCCTTATTACTTGTTGTCTCATTAAACTAATTTGCAGGAATATTGAGATTTGTGTCTCTGTTCACCTCCCTCGGTCTGGCCTCATGTCATTACTATAGATTGCCTTTGTCATAATCAGACTGTTAAGTTATGGCGGTTGGGGGTTCATTAGTATAACTGGCAGGGTGTTGACATGATTGTTTTTTTAGATCAGTTGCAGGTAACCAAAAACTGGCTCAACACAGACTCACATAACTCACTTCTAGTAAACTGATTACATAAACCTAGTTTTAGCCACTTCGGTTTTTAGGTAAGTCGTACTTTTGTCCGAGTTTAACAGCCCGGCGTGAATTGAACTGTTTTAACGGAGCCGCTGTTGTGCGTCGCCGTGTTGCAGGTACAGTGTGGTGTTGTCACTGACGGGCGTGCCGCTTTCCCGCGTTGCTGCAGGTATAACGTGATGTTCCGCTACCTGCTGGAGGTGCGCCGCGTGCAGGCCGAGCTGCAGCGCTGCTGGGCCGTGCAGATGGAGAGGAAGAGCTCGCGGGTGGACAACAGCGACGCCGTCAAGTGGCGGCTACGCAACCACATGGCGTTTCTTGTCGACAACCTGCAGTATTACCTCCAGGTGGGGCCGGAACCCGGCCCGTCGTCGCTATCTTGCCGGCATTTGACAATTGTACAGGGCTTACCTCTGCCGTTCAGTTGTCACCAACTCAACGGCAGGGTAAGGTACAGTGGTATAGTGATCCATTGCTTTATGATATTAATCCGTTGCAGAACACGTATTCGTAAAGTGAGACCAATAATACCGTGCATTGTTTCATGGTAATTTTTTCCAAGACCTTGAAAGTTGATATGTAAACACTAAAAAGCGCTGAGGAGCTACCCAAGCGACATGCTTTTGCATCGCTGATTGGTTGCCACGCTACCCACACTCACGCGCAGCCATATCGTAACACATATCGTAAAGTGAAATTTGATCGTAATGTGATACTAATGTTCTTATAGAGCGTATATCCTAAAGTGATTTAATCATATTGTAAGGCCATCATAAAGGGAGGGACTACTGTAGACTTGTAACCTTTCAAACTATGCCAATGAAGAATCCGTGTGGATTCTTCATTGGCAATTATTATTATCAATCAAATAATAATAATTATTATTATCAATCAAGTTGTGTTGCACTTATGCACTGTCTCTGGAGGCTGATGTACTATCTGCTTTCCTCGCTAAAATTCTGCCACCTGCACTCGTGACATTGGTTTTATTCGTGTTTCTGAAAAGGTTTTTCCCCCGATTGGTCCGGTCTTGGGAGGTTTTACTACAATAGTTTAGGTATATGATTGTGCAAGTGTATGGTGCCGATGGATGTACAGTATGTAGTTGTGTATGTGGGTGTGTGGGGAGCGGTAGCGGTAGCTCAGTGGTTAGCGCGCTAGGCTACAAACCTGGCGGCCCAAGTTCGATTTCCGCTCACGGTCAACACCAGTGACGATTTTCTGATCCGGTCCTGGGCCTCCACTAGGTCGACTCAGTCTCGAATGAGTACCTAGTGGAGGCCCAAAAAAACAAATTGTTGCCGATTTTCCCGTTCTCTGTCGTTGTTTGACATGTCGTTCTCTCCGCAGCCCTGTGCAGCGCTTTGTGACCCTCGGGTGAAAAGCGCTCTATAAATGCTATTATTATTATAGCGCGGTGTGTAAACATTGCCACTAGGGAGACAAAAGCGGCCGTGCGTGGTGCTGCCCCCCCCCTCTCGCGTACCATGATGGCCATCATAGGTGCTACTCACTAACGGCACCTGACCCTACAGGCTGTTAATGCTATAGGGGAGATCTTTTCTGTGTGTGGTTGTGCTTCTTCAGGTGGACGTCCTGGAGTCCCAGTTCTCACAACTGCAGCAGCAGGTGAGCAGCAAACGCGACTTTGAGAGCATCCGCCTGGCACACGACGCCTTCCTGGCCAATCTGCTCGCAACCTCCTTCATCCTGCTCAAGCCCGTGAGCCACACCCCTCACACGGCCTCACTCACTCTCAGCCTCACTCACACATGGTCTCACTCACACGGCCTCACTCACACACGGCCTCACTCACTCACACACGGTCTCACCTACACAGCCTTACTCAGACAGCCTCACTCACTCACGGTCTCACACACACACGGTCTCACTCACACACGGTCTCACTCACACACGGCCTCACTCACTCACACACACACGGCCTCACTTACACAGCCTCACTCACTCACGGTCTCACTCACACACGGCCTCACTCACACACGGTCTCACCTACACAGCCTTACTCACACAGCCTCACTCACTCACACACGGTCTCACTCACTTACACACGGTCTCACTCAAAGGTACGATAAATGCAGCTGGGACATGATCACGAACGGGTAGACATGTTTGTACAGGATCGAAGCCGAGGGAGGCACACTGAGGGAGACTGTGGTCTGTATTGGTGTCGCATGATGTGCTCCTCCTCTATGCTGCAGGTCTTCTACTGCCTGCACGAAATCCTGGGTTTGTGTCACTCCTTCTCAGCCCTGGTAACCCAGGTGTCCCCGGTGTCAGATGACCGAGTGTCCACACAGCTCGACACCCTAGTTAAGGTACCGCTGCCTCTTGTCTCTGGCTCATGTAGAGCCAACATTCCGTTGAGATTTAGCCAGTCACACGCTTTGTCTCAGAATGCTGCTGTTTCCTGTGCCAGTGGCTTTGTCCAACCACATCTTACAATCACCGCCCACGAGCATCTCCTCCACCGCCAATCATCTCCACCGCCGCCAATCATCTCCTCCACCGCCAATCATGTCCTCCACCGCCAATTATATCCTCCACCACCTCTTTGATATGGGTGACTGTGTTATTTTGTAGATATTTGGCTCATGGCATTAACAGCAAAGTGGTACGGCAGTTTGAAAATGATTCACGGCATCAATTCCTCCAGTCGGTGAATGAAATGCGTGCGAAAGGGAGCATTCTCTAGTTCAGCTGCGCTTGAGTTTTTTGTGAACTCCGTGCTGCCGCGATGCGGCGTGGCCTCTGCGGGACCCTCAGGGCTTCAGCCGCCAGTCGTCGCTGCTCTTCAAGATCCTGTCGAGCGTGCGGAGCCAGCAGAGCAACCCCAACCTGGCCCAGCTACTGCTGCGCCTCGACTACAACAAGTACTACACGCTGGCGGGTGGCACGCTCGGCAGGTGAGGGCCGCGACAGGCGTGTGGGGGACGCGGGGGGGCGGGCGATGATGATAATAATAATAGTACAGTCGGTAACGCGCCATCGCGCAAATTTCTCGCCTGGTTATGGACGAGACACAGATATTGGAAGCGTAGTGAGCAAACCACAGAGGGGGGGGAGGCAGCCGGGCGGTCAGCCGGCGCTCAACCCGCCAGACACTGCGTCCTATGTGTTAGAATGTTATCGGCCGATTAATTATCGAGTGTTTTTTAGTGTTCATATTTGGTTTCATCCACACAGGTGGATACACACTCAATGAGAATCTGCTTCTCGACAGTGACGTCGCTTGCACTCATCCCGTAAGCACACGGTTAGTGTCAGCCGCTCACGGCTGCACTTCGATAGATGTTTATTATTACAGCAGAAAAGACCCAGTGAGCTTGCAAGCTCGTTTCGGGATTCCCGCATTGATACAACAATCTTGGCTTCACACGAGTGCCTACTTTCAGTGGCGGCTCTCACAGACTCGTTGGGTCCGATATCATCGGCAGAAACCATTTGTATTCCACCCTCTTATTAACTCTTAAAATGGACTGGCTCTTTGATTGAACGTTATGGGAGATTTTCTCAAACCGCTCCGTGGATGTGAACAGGTTGTCTCCGACTGTGGTCAGAGCAGTGCTCCCAATGGGGTGGTTTTCTCCTCATCACATGGGTTTGGGTTCGTTTGGAGATCACGTCTATGGCAACAAAGTTGTAAAACACGACCCATTACCTCCTCCACCTTCATTTTAAATATTACTGTAATATTTTGAAAGCAAATTCTGTACATCATTCATGACCAAAACAAACCGATAATATATATATTTTTTCCTATTTTTGTTTTTCAGTTTTGGAATTTGAAGATGGTAAAGAGGTGGATGCGCAAACTACCTTCCAGTTTTCACGATGAGCAAATGGAGCAAAGCACTTACCGGCTGAGCTGCCCTTGGTTCATTATAGTTTAATTTAATTTTGGTTTAAAGTGGTACCTCTTGAGTCTTAACCTACTGTGCATTTTCCAGTTCGCCTTATCATGAGGCTAATATAAGCATGAGTTTGTGGTGTCCACCACCACTACGACGGATACGTTGTCTGTAAATACCTCCATATGCTTCAACCCTAAATGTGTTTTATAACCAAGTCAAGAATGTTGCCTCCCTGTTCAGGCTGTATCTGGGCATGTTAACGATTCCTTCCCCCCTCCGAGTGATTAAATCATATTGACAAAGCGGAGATCGCACCCCAGACTGATGGTGCAGACTACTGTCCATCCCCTACTGCACTCGATGGTCCGGGAGAAATATCAAATGTTGAACCAAATTCCCAATAATAGAACCTTGCCTTGGGAGCTACAACCTTTGGAAGATTGGATAAGAAATGGAAACGGAGCCGCGTCGACAGAGACCAAGGTGGAGGTGATCGAGCAGCTCCAGTAGCGCTGTACGGTGCAGAATGCTTGACGGGAAATGTTGATGAAAGAGATGTTGGTGGCCAAGACGGACCTGGCCGAGGAGTCTACGAGTTCATTGACCAGAGACTGAAATACGATGATTAAAAGGTGACCAGTTCAGATCTCACTTGCCACAGATGAGCTTCAAACTCTTCAGTTCATTGTAGTGTGCGAACCACTACACCACCACTAGTTAAAAAATAGACAAATATAAACACTGACAAAGTTTCGAGATACATTAACAGCATTTACTAATAGAGTTAAAATAGTTAATTCAATAAACGACTGTTGTAACCACCTGTGATACCCATGACGCAAAAGTAAATTTATGTTCTGGTGATATCGATATAATTTAAGATGAACGTGTGACCGATTATTCAAACAATAAAATATCTACTGAGCATAAAAATACTATGGTGGTACATGTGCCTGTGTGTGCTGTCTGGCGTAATTACTCTTAAGACACCAAGTGTTTTGTTTGATGTATTTTAATGATAAGTAAAAACAATCGCATTTATTTAACAAAACAAAATACAGTTTTAACACGAGCCTTCCAAAGTTAAATACTTTACACTTGGTAAGACGAGTCGATGGAGAGCAGCAAGTCATCTCTCTCACACTATGGCGTGCCCTCCGCAAGACAGCCGTGCGTCCTCCTCGTCATGTTCCTCCAGACTGCTCACTCTCCCTCCTTGCCGGCGCCACCTTCTGTCGCAGCGGCACACGGCGGGCACACGGCGGTCACAAGCGGCGCGCGCCCACACACGGGCAACGCAGCGTGGCCCTCGCAGCGTGGCACGTCCCCCGTGCCGACCCCTGCGTGTGGCTCACGATTCGGCGCGGCTTGTGTGCTGTGGAGGAGCCGAGGGAGAGGCGAAGGGCTGGCAGCGCGGATTCTTACTGTCAGGCTCTGCGGTCCACAGCGCGTTCCGCAGGAATCGGGACGCGACGCCCTTGTCCAGCTTGGCCATCTTCTTCCTGTCGGTGATCTCCTTCACGCGCAGCATGTGTGTCTTGATTCGGTCCTGCGCGTTTCACGAGCGGTGGCGTCGCGGACAGGTGGGTTTGTGCGATCCACGCAAACGCATTTCACAAATACATGACACAGTGCTGTTGGGTTGGGTCACCTAAAAGTAAAAAGTGTCGTAAACCCGCCTTCACCCGACACAGCAAATCAGTAGCGTTTTTTCACGAGAACAGAACTTAACGTGTAGTACTACTTTAGCACACCCGTGTGTTGGAAGAGCAAACGCACATTTGCAAGCAACACGGTGTGCAAATGTGGCTGCGGTGGTTTGGTCGCGCTGGCGGCTGTGTGCCAACAGCACTTGGGCGGCAGGGTGGCGCAGCGGTAACATTCGCGCCTCACAAGAAAGAATGGCCTTGCCCAGGCGGTTCGATTCCTGCCTTGGGTGCCTTTCTGTGTGGAGTTTGTGTGTTCTCCCCTTGTTCTGCGTGGGTATCCTCCGGGTTCTTCAGTTTCCGCCCAGAACGAAAAAACCCTCAATTGACCGACAACATCATAATATATAGCTCGCAGTGTCGGGCCGGTTGGGGCTGGGTGATTGCCTGGCAAATCCCCCCCCCAGATACGACATTATTTTTTAGCTGCTCTTTCACCTCCTACGCATTACGGCTATCCCAAAACAGCAGCTCTTGAGAGCAATTCTCATATGGACCGTGGAAACCTACATTAAAGCCTTTATGTTAACCATTCAACAAAGGCGGTTCACAAAGTGCCCACGACTGTAGCTACATGTGAGGAACCCGCGCGGAATAATAATAGCATTTTATAGAGCGCCTTTCACCCGAGGGTCACAAAGCGCTGCACAGGGGCCGCGAAGAGAACGGCATGTCAACAACGAAAAAAAAGCAACAAAAATTAAATGACTAAGGCTGCTTCGAATATACTGAAAGGTCGTGAAACTGGCAGGCGGTGGGCATCTTACCAGCTCCTGCTTGATGGGGTGCGTCTTGGGGTCCACGCCCTGGCACACCAGGTACACTGTGTGGCGAGAAACCATCGTGAGAGCAACTCCGCCACAGCCTCAGCCAATGAGTACAAACAGCGAGCGCCTGTGACCCACATGCGAGCAATCGCTACCCGAAGACGTTAGGAAATCCATAATACTGAATATCCCATGAGAAAATGCTATGAAATGTACTTCAACTGTACAAGTGACTTAAAACAACATTCCTTAGAAAGCCACTAAAATATTTCAAGCGACGAGTTGTTGAAGTTTGATCTCAAATTAAAAAAATGTATCATGGAACCGGACATGACGGTGTTGGGCTAAACCACGCGTGCCGCGCACATGCACGTGCTGAGGACAGCCGAGTAACCAACGACACTTGTGTGTGTACAGTACTCAGGGGCGGCAGGGTGGCGCAGTGGTAACACCTGCTCCTCACAAAAAGAATGATCTTGCGCAAAGCAGTTCGACTCCTGCCTCGGGCGCCTTTCTGTGTGGAAATGTAACACGAAGGTTTTAGTGACAAATGTTACCCTTTTCTGGGTCCGTTTCCCACAGCTTAAAAAAAACACTAATTAATTGGCCGGTAACATAATATATAGGACGCAGTGTGCCCTGCCCGAGAGTCGCCGGGCGCACTTACTCCAGAACATGGAGTTGAGGGTATAGGCCGACATGAGGTCCAGCTTGGCTTGCTCCAGCGGCTCCAGCTGATGAACATAAACAAGGCAGGGCTCGTCAACACACACCACAGAGGGGCCACCGCTACGACGGCCACGTGGACCCAGTGAAGGCCGCGTTGTCTCGTCGTGAGAGCCATGGTGTTGATCATTACAAGTGGAGAACACTTTATCCAACTCGGTAAGTTAGTGGCCCGCATCCGTAACACGACGGGAGACGGCATTTCAAGCCGACAAACCTGCATCGTAAGCAAAGATCCCCCCTACAGCCTTCACAGACTGTAGGGTGAAGTGTTGTGAGCGAATTCTACCAAACACTTCGAGGCCGAGCTGAAAGACAACGATGTCCGGAGGCTGACCATCGTGCTTCGAAGAATCGCAAAGAATAAGAAGCGAACACCTATGTAGGCCAGTACGGCACACGAGGGAGTGGGTGGCCAGATCTTCACCCGGCCGCCTTTGTGTCCCTAGTGGCGATGTTTACATGACCGGTTCAGTAAATCGTCAACGGCGTTCGCCGTGAGCGGGAATCGAACTCGGTCCGCCGGGTTTATGGTGCAGCGCGCTAACCACTAGCGCCGCAGCCTATCCCGGCAGACACAGGCCGCAAGGAAGGGGCTACACCTAGGATGGGACGCCAGTCCACCACAGGGCAGGCCAATTAACTAATGCAGCAGCATGTCTTTGCACTGTTGGAGGAAACCGGAGTGCCCGGCGAAAACCCACGCGGACATTATTCCTCTCACTAAACCCCTGATTTCAACACGAATGACTCGAGGCCGGCATGAGGAGCGGCCCGCGGGTCTCGTCACGAAGCGGCCGCTCCTCACGCTCACCGCGTGCTGCCGATCGCCACGCGGGACCGCCGTGAGCGGCTGCAGCGCCACCTGGACGCCTCGCTCGGCCACATCGAAGGCGCGGAGAGATTCTCGGATCTCCGTGGGCACGTCCTCCTCCTGCTCCTCGTCCGCCATGGCCGCCTCCCTCCCTCGTGGAGCCGCCTCTTCCGCCGTGGACCGCGACTACGGGCCGAGCTCCGCGCTGAAAGGGGAAACACCGACTGCTGTCGGGCGGCGATGCCGGCGACACGTGGGCAGCAGGAGGGGTGCGGGGGGAGGGGCGAGGGCGGTGAGGGGGGCGGGGCGATGAGGGGGAGGGGCGAGGGGGTTGAGATGCCAAGTGGCATCAGCAGCAGCCGCCATACATATAGTGATATATAGCGCGTTATATATTCATTCAATTTCGACTGTATTCATTCGAAGAGAGAACGACTCAGAGGCACGAGGTAACCTGTGGAGGGGGGGGAAGGCAAGCCACGCAGTCAGCCGGCGCCAACCCACCAAACACTGAGTCCTATAAATTATGTTATCTGCCAATTAATAAGTCACTAATTAATTGGCCGATAGCATCATAACATATAGGACACAGTGTGTGGCAATATGTTGGGGCCGGATAACCGCCTGGCTGCCTCCTCCGCCTGCGGTTTCTTAGCGCCTCTGAGTCGTCGACGCGTTCTGCATTACGTTAGGAGACGCCGATATCTCCTCGCCGTCACTGGCTTGGGGGACGCCGCGTGTTGCTCTCTCTCCGCGGTGTGCCGGCTGTAGTGGCTGCTGTTGGGTGTGTGGTTTTCGTGTCGTGTTTAAAACAGGAGGTCGAGACGTTGTACTCCAATCAACTAACTCTTTATTAACACCAGCAAGTCTCTTCACATACACAGCAGTTCGTCACGCCAAACGCTCAGCTTGCTACTCTAACAGAGGGGTTCCTCACTCAGGCACACGTGCCGACCGAGTCTCACAACACAAACACGCGTGTAACCGCACGCTCGTGACCGCGCTGGGCCACACTGCCGAGGCTACGAGGGGATCATGCCCCGCCTGAGCTTGCTGCTGGCTCCGGCACGGCGGTTGTGGTTGCCTCGTTTGCTCTTGTTCTCCTCCTTCCGTCGCCGCTGCACGACGGTTTCGTGTGACTGGCCCTGCCCGCGGCCGACCCCGCGTACTGCTTGATTCGCCACGCCTCTGTGCCTATCGCGACACCGCGCACACAGACACTACTGGATCACGCACTCGCACACATGATACTGGATCACACACAATACTGCATCACACACAATACTGGATCATGCACTCACACACGCAATACTGGATCACGTACTCTATCTTACGAACTTCTCCTCTGCCTGTGCTCTAAAACGTGGTGATAATACAGGACAGGTAGCACATTAAAGCATAAATCTAATGTAGGTCATTGCGATCTCTGGTAGTCTTCACTGTTGTTACCAAATCCAACGCTTTAAAACACTGCATGGATCGCGTTATTACTCGACATGACGTGGCTGCAAGACGTATACTGTTTACAGTCTGAAACCAGGGGTACATGTCCACGCTTTCAGGATAAAAATCGAAAACACTGGGTGAGCATTCTTTTAAAACAGATGTTTTGTTATGGTCACACGAACATAATTCATTTTCTCTAACTGGGTGAGAAGATGTTTAGGTACTGCTTACGGTATATTTGCTTGGCTCGTGTTGATTTGTTCAGGTTGATGCCCAACTTACAATCCCTGGTAATATGATTTGAGCGTGTTTTCTCCTGTTTGTCAGCTTGAGGGTGTGCTTCCTGTATTGCCACATGTTCCATGACTAAAGTCTGGACACTGACATGTTACATTCCCAAATGACTGTGACACCCCTGTGCTCGTATGTGATCTTTAAACATTGAGCCATAAGCTGATAATGAGGCAGACCAAGGTGCAGGGGCTGCTTGACACCGACACTTGAGAGGCGTGCAGCGGAGAAAGATGTTCTCAGACTGACTTTGGGGAAATGCCACTGCAGAGGGGATATGCTAAGATACGTACTCTGCATACAGCGCTTTGTGACCCTCGGGTGAAAGGCGCTATATAAATTGAAATAATTATTATTATTAAATTATTATTACATGGTACAACCAATTATCTGCTTATATTTGTCATGCTTTACTAATTTATATCTGAATATGACTTGGATTTTTACAATTAGAAAACACAGTTGCTGAGCACAGGCGTAAAGGCCCAAAATAATAAGTGACCAATAGCAAGCAGCACTATGAAGGTTGTAATTGAAAAGAGTCAACGCTTTTGTTACATTCAGGATATAACAGCTTCGGAAAGACAGGTTCAGAGGGAATTCTAAAGCGCAGTAGTGCATGAGGAGAATTAACGAGAAAAGTATCGTGACCTGCAGCGTTGTTAGTCAACTCAGGATGAGGAGCAACAGTCAGTCTGATAGAACGGCGTCCGCAACATGCATTGCGGAATCAATGATCAAAGGTCACAGGGACAGTAACAGTGACCCACCACCGGTGAACGAGTGACTGGAGCAAATAAGCACGTGATAACCCATTGAGATAACTCTTGTATTCAGGAGACCTTTGGATGAGTCCAATATTACAAATATCAGGGGGATACTGCGTAAATACTGTTGTGAGAAACAGTAAAGACATACCGAAGGTCTCCAACCGTCACTGTGTACGCTGACATGCGTTGGCGTGGGTCACTCTTACCCCCTGTTCGCCATGACTGTTTCTCGCCTGGCGGCCATTCTCTCCCTCAGCACGGCGGGGTCCATCACAAAGTCGTCCCGGGATCCCTCCTGCAAAGACAAAGACAAAGATCCCCTATATAGCCTTAACAGACTGTAGGGACAAGTGCTGTTAGCGAGCACCTATGAAGGTCGACACGGCACACGAGGGGGTGGGTGACCAGCACCACGCCCGGCCGCCTTTGTCTCCCTAGTGGCGATATTTACACACCGCACTAGGTACTCATTTGAGGCTGAGTCGACCTAGGGGAGGCCCAGGACCGGTTTCAGAAAATCGTCACTGGTGTTGGCCGTGAGCGGGATTCGAACTCGGGTAGCCAGATTCGTAGCCCAGTGCGCTAACCACTGGGCTACCGCTCCCCACCTGAACCACAACAACACAACCTGAACCACACACAGCTGCTGAATAGGGCTACGAGTCGTCTGTTATGGCGAAAGCAGTCAGCTAAGAAGGCAACAAACTGTTACCACGTGACAACTGGTGCCAGTTCATATCAAAGAGACCGAATGTAATGACCCGAGAACAGAATCTGCAATGTACGCGAGCGCACTGTAACACGCGGGGCAGTGTGCTCTGCTGGAGCATGCACCGCCGGCATGGCACCAGAGTTGCTCAGAAAGCAGCAGCTATTTTCCACACCACGCTTCCTATTCTGTGACAAAGTGTAGGCCGTGTTGGAGAGACTCGAGCCTTCCCGCACCGTTCATGTGACGGAGATGAGAGATGCCGGCACGGCAATGGCTGCACAACAACAAGTACCGCGCTGCGTGGCGCACTCACGAGAAGGCACAAACAAGACCTGCATCATCGTCAAAGGTTTAAATCCCATCAGGACGCTATTTCAACTTACAGATAAGGAGAGTGGCTTAAGCTGCTTATTTTCTATTAATTCTCAGGCGATAATCTTTACCTGGCTAGAGCTTGTGTGAGGATTGCCTCGGGTTTGTGTGACGAGTTTGCGTTATGCTGGATTAGCAGAAGGATCTTCATTTACGTAAGCATTCACGATGTGTCCCAAGAACTGATCGTAAAGCTCACACCTCGTATTTATGCTCCTCATCTTCCTCCTGAACCGCGTAGTTTGAAGCAACGCTCCTGTCTTCTCTCGATCGGGTCTGCAGTACCCGCGGTGTCACAAAAGGCCTGAAAGCAATCCGCACAACAGTCTTACCATAACACCCAGGCAACATGCAAAGATATCATTTCGGCACATGGGTGTTAAAATGCATGACTCAGTTGAGTAGAACTCCTCAAAGTGTTGATTCCATATTTATTTGGTGGGGTGGGGGTCAGTTTATCCATACAACAATCTCTGTTGGAACACATATACCCAGCACATCATTTAGATTTAATGAAAGCAACTTCCGCCTCCCCTCCTGTCACTGACTGGTCTCGCGCACGGTTTGATGTGCCGGGTATATGTGTTCCAACAAAGGTTGTTGCATGGAAAAAAGTGACCCCCACCCCACCAAAGAAATATGGAAATTTCACCACAGGCCAGCGCCACCATTAGAGAAGAGCAACTGTCGCTGCCCACGTACGTAAAGCGACACACCGACCCCAGTCTAGGTGCCACGGACAAACTTTTAAAAGCGATGCGCTCCGAGCACGGCGCGGACTCCCCGCGGGCGGCGTGGCTCACCGGCGCGTCATCACGTCGTCGTCGGCGTCGCCGTCGTTGGCGCGCACGTGTCCGCCGTCGTACGTGTCGTCGTACTCGTCGTCGTAGTCGCGCGAGGCCCCTGGCGGCGGCGGCCCGGCCTCCTCGTCGTCCTCGTCGTCGCAGACCAGGCCGTACGGCGCGTAGCGCTCGCGCGAGGGGCCCGTGACGCCGCTGCGGTCGGAGAGCACCGAGCGCCAGCCGCCCGGCCCCGCCGGCCTGCACGGCAGACGAGCTCCGTTAGAGGCGCGCGCCAGACACGCGCGGCGCGGTCTGCTCGCTTTGGAATTCCCTCGGGACGGCACGTGCGCCTGTTTGCTGGCGAGGTTTGCCGTTTCTACCCGGCGGGCCGCCCTGATTAATACTGCAGGTGGGATATGGACGAATGGTGCTGTTTTCCCAAGGGGGCACCTTGCAGTGGCCAGATTCAGAGCTGACGTTCTGATTTGAGTTCTACTCTAAATCTCTGCACGGTCAGTGGAGAGACGCGTGGTGGAAATGGTACAATTGCCATGTATGGTCAACTTTACCTTCAAGATAGTCATCACCAGCTCAGAGCTGTAAAGAAGAAAACAGGACCGCTCACAACACCACTTTAAGTCAGCTGTGTGATTTCACGTGGACAAGCGTCATGTTAGATATTTAGAACATCAACGGGCCAATGTGCACATCTCCTTCAATAATGAAACATTAAAGACAACCCACAGGAGTGCGATTGTAACCAGGTAACCCAAACTATGGACCATACAGCAAATCACTGTAGTCTGCGCACCTTCAACGGAGGAAGAACAGCAAAACTACAGGAACTCTCTCGAGAAGCCCTCTCGTGGCGAGCACACCTCGACACCGCCATCTCGCTTTTGAACACGTTGCTGACGCGGTGCGGGAGGGAGCGTGGAGACCACGCGCTCCCGCGCCTCGTGCCACAGTCCAACCTCTCACCTCTTGCCCTTGTGCACCCGCGCCAGGTCGACGCAGTCGCGAGTGAACACGTCAAACTCGTCTCCGTCAAACACCCCGCGCCGCTCTGCCAGCACCGACGGCGCCTTGCTCTCCTCCATCCTGTAAGCCCGGGAAGGCATTGCCAGGTGACACCACGGCTCGTGAATCCCAGCGCCGCGTGCGTACAATGCACAGTCATTGTTTTTTGTCTTTCACCAAACCCCGTATCCTACTTGGCCAATGATGGCTTCAATCGTTTATCGTCTGTTTGGAATGAATATTGCACAAGACTTTATTCACAACTGAATCCTGCTCACCGGCGACACGGTGAGTAACGCTGCCGCCTCACAGCAATAAAGTTACGGGTTCAAATCCCAGCTCGGGTGCCTTTCTGTGTGGAGTTTGCATGTTCTCCCCGTGTCCGCCTCGGTTTTCACCGTGCACTCCGGTTTCCTCCCAAAGTCCAAAGACATGCTGCTGCATCGGTTAATTGGCCTACTGGCTAAATTTCCCCCAGTGCTCTGTGATGGACTGGCGTCCCATCCTGGGTATAGCCCTGCCTTGTACCCTGTGTCTGCCGAGATAGGCTCCAGCTCACCGCAACCCTGTACAGGATCAAGCGGTTTCTGACAATGGATGAATGAACGTATCCTGCTCACCTTGACATGCTCCTGTCCAGGTCTTTGAGCTGGTCGGGCAGAGTGTCGTCGAGTAGTCGGCTGACCAGGGCCTCCGAGTCGTAGTTGAGAGCGTGCAGGCCCGCCTCGATGAACCCGTCCCCCAGTTCGGGAAACAGGTCGCGAACGCCGCACACGAGCGAGGCGAGCTCCACGCCGCCCAGCTCCACGCCGCCAGACGCCGCCTCCTGCGCGGCCCGCGGGAGGCGCGGGAAGAACGCCCGTGACCACGTCAATCGAGCAATACGGACTATGAAACTACGAGCATCTCTTTGCCAGTGTACACATAAAATAAATAATATACAAGGTTTGACATTTTTGGTAATTAGACAAGTGTTAAGATCTTAAAAAGACCAAAAGGACACGTGTTTGTCTATTTGGCGTCCTCCCGAGTGATACAACTCGGGAGGACGCCAGAACAACAACAGTAGTACGTGTGTACAATGCCGAAATAATAATCATTTTTAATAATTTCACATTTCTAACGCGCACATATTTATTCAATGTCGAAGGTACTCATTCGACGAGAGAACGACTCAGAGAGCGCGAGGAAAGCACAGAGAGGCGGAGGAGGCAGGCAGTTTGCCGGCGCCTTATTGCCACACACTGCTTCCTATGTATTATGACCTAATCGGCCAACTAATTAATGAGTGTTTTTTTTGTTAAAGTTGTGGGAAGAAACCGAAGAACCCGAAGGAAACCCACGCAGAAACAGGGGGAGAACACACAAACTCCACACAGAAAGGCACCCAAGGCAGGAATCGAACCGCCTCAGGCAAGACCATTCTTTCTGTGAGGCGCGGATGCTACCACTGCGCCACCTCCAGCAAGTCAAAAAGGGCCGTACATATCAGCTCATTTAACATGTTCAAAGCACTCTCCCAGTGGCAGATGCATTAGTCCACCAGTAGGGTGCGATAATTGCTAAGTTTATTGCTAATTGAGTACAATTTCTGATTGTTCGAATTTGTAAAATGTGGATCATGACACCGCACACAATGGCCTACTCATTACAACTGACGTCACGGTATCTTTCACATCCGCTTTAAAGCGGACGGCATGTATTTATGGTGAATACACCGCAATATCCCCCACGGTGGCCTGCCGGATTGGAAGCGCAAAGCTTTCCAAAAAGCGGCTGCTGGGCCTTATCGGGACACGCGCACGCACGGAGATATTCCACCCAACAACAACATCCGCCATTCGCCACTAGGTGGCGGTGACGTCACCACGTCGCCTGTGCCAGGTCATATGCGCCTTCAGGCCATGTGAAGTGTCGAAGGCTCGCCAACAGGTCACGGGACAGACCCAGGTGTCAGGGTTGCCTGACCGAGATGACTGGCAGATGCAGATGACACACGATCTGCGTAGCGAACTTCGACTTACATGGTCGGGCTCGGCAGCTTCACTCCCGTTGCCATTTTCGGTAGCGATGGTGCTGTGATGGGCAGCGGCTGCGCCCCCTTGGTCGCGGTTTGCCGTGCGCGGAGGCTGCGGAAAAGGACGCCCTCTGCCTGCAGACTGGCGTGCCTCCCGCACGGCATCCAGCACATAGGAGATGCGCGTCTCATCTCTGCGGCGATGCTGACTTAGGGAGTATGACCGCAGTCCACACCGACACAGTCAAGTTTTAAATCCTAACTAACTGCAATCCGTTTCATTTGAGAATGGACACTGAGGTGGTGGAGTGAGGAAGTCAAGATTAGAGTGTGGAGTTACTGAATAAGTGGGGAACAACATAGACACCAGTGAGACGATTTTATAGTGTTTAGGTATTGTATAAACTTGTGTTAATCACCTTGTACATGTGCGATGATCGTGTGATATTTTATTAACTGTCGGTTTTACTGAAGAGAGATGTTCCATCTCGCAAAGGTTTCCCTCGTAACATCTTACGAAATGAAGATGACAGAACTCCTTAAACGTGCAAACTGGAGGAACATAATGGACGTGAAGCTCTGCGTGAAGTGTAGGCACATGGAAATGCGGGGTGTGGCAAGCACGACAACAAGGACATGAGTAATGTGATGTGAACCACATCAAGTCTTTACAGCTATGGTAGCACAGGGTTTGACTGAGCTACTGAGCCACTGCGCAATGGTTCCATAAGCAATGCTTGAGCTCGAGCCATCACACACAGGGCCCAACTTGACTCATGGGTGGCACGGTGGTGGCGAGTGGTAACGCTCGCGCCTCACAGCAGGCTCACGGAAGTTGGGATTTAGGTTGCACCGAATCCACAACTGTCCATCTCTGGAACCGGCTTGCCTGGCGAGCACCGGCACAATGGTGGTTCGGTTGAGGCCTGTCGCAGCACGCGTGACTCACGTAGAGTGTAAATTTCACGCATTTCACAAGGATACAAGCTGGGCGAAGCCTGCTGCATTAAGCTGACATCATCTGCAATGGGGTAGAGTTCATCGAAATCTGCAAGAAACCTGGGAGGGGTTGTTGACATTAGAACACGTTACATTTATTTACATCCATTTTACAAGACATTACACCAGACGGTCACAGTGTCAGTCAGTTTTTATCCAAGGTGGAAGGAACCGTTGAGCAATGCAGCTCTTTTTATCAGTTGTCCGGTGGGGAGGGGTAAGCAAATTACAACATCTCAGGGAATCGGGGGCAATTTAGTCAGGACAACCTCGGCAACATGTCTTTGGACTGTGGGAGGAAACTGGAATATCCGGAGGAAACCCACACGGACACGGGAAGAACATGCACACTCCACACAGAAAGGTAGCTAAGCCGGGAATCAAACCCACGCCCTTCTTGCTGTGAGGCAGCAGCGCTACTCACCGTGCCACCGTGCCGTGTCTGTGTGATGCGGATGGAAGGACACAAAGGCACTCACGCTGATCAGTTTACAATATTGTGGTCTGTGAATTTAATGATGACTTAAGCCCTAAGTATAAGGAGTTCCAAATGAGGCAATTCTGTATTTAATGCTGCATTTATGCATCTTTGTATTTAATTATTCTGTATTTAATTCTGTAATTACAACTTGAAAAATATTCCCTACATCCATATCTTTCAAAGACAAAAGCAAAAGTATATTTTACACAACTCACCGGCCACACGGCCATCTGGGAGTGTGCCATTTTATCAGCAGCAATGGTTCAATACAAGTCAAATCGGGACTAGTTTCGACCTTCAGTTTCTCATCAGCAGCCGGGGATGCCTGAACCAATGCTGGTGACCTTCAAGACGTTTACAAGGAACCTTCTGTAAGGCATGGGTCCCAGGTAGACGCAAACCTATGTAATAACGCAAACTGTTCAGTGAGCGTCACGAAGAATGTTGAAATAAATGCTGCCTCCTTGCCATTTTATTTTGTCCTTTGTCTTATAATTCGTTGCTATCGCTTGACTCTCAGTTTTCTGTCTCCCCGTTATTGTTGTGCCGCTCTCTCCACAGCTCGGATTAAACAAAAAAAAACCCAAAAAAAATTGTTGCTGATTTTCCGTGCTCTGTCGTTGTTGACATGTCGTTCTCTCTGCAGCTTTGTGCAGTGCTTTGTGACCCTCGGGTGAAAGGCGCTATATAAATGCTATTATTATTACATAATAATAGCGATTTATATCGGTTGTCCTGTCTGTCTCTGTGTCCCTATGTTTCCCCCTGTCGCTCACCCTCCTTGTCGCCCTCCGTGTTTGTCTTTAAGGAAGTAACGGCCATCTTAGGGAGGGAAGCTGGCAGATTTTTGCCGCTCTTACGATTTCCAGTTTCACGACCTTTCGTTGTATTCGAAGCAGCCTTAATAATTTATTTTGTGTTGCTTTGGTTTCTATTGGTTGTTTTTTCTTTCGTTGTTGACATGCCGTTCTCTTCGCGGCCCTTGTGCAGCGCTTTGTGACCCTCGGGTGAAAGGCGCTATATAAATGCTATTATTATTATTATTATAAGGTAAATGAGGCAACACATGTCCTCTATAGGGAGACCTGGGAACCATAAGGTTTAGATAATTAGGGGGTTTCTCATCCCATTACCCATGATGAAAACCCATCCATCCATTGTCAGAAACCACTTAATCCTGTACAGGGTCGTGGTGAGTCGGAGCCTACTCCGGAAGACCCGGCGCAAGGCAGGGTGATGAAAACCCCTTTCCCATTAACTAGCAGAACGTTCCCCTTCTCCTCGGACCGTGTCATTTACGGTTGGCTATGAACGATGAACAAAACTCTCGGAAAGTATATACAGTACGATTGCCAATCTGTTTAAATCATCGTTACAAACGGTGGGTGCATGTGCAAGGTTGCATAATACGCAGTTACTGACCGGTGCTGCTGCAGCAGGGTCATGACGACGTTAAGGTATTCCTCCACCACATCCTGCACCTGCTCCGTGCTGCACACAGGCACGAGAGCAGCCACGCGCGTGCAACAACAGCGACACTCGAGTTGCTATACCCACGGCTACACGTCAAACCGCGCACGAAGCGGAGCTACGCTGGAAGAGACGCCTGGGCTCGGGGGAAGCTCCACGCAGAGGGCTACGGGGGCCAGCGGAGCAGCTACATTCAGGAAATCGTGACCTTGGACTGTAGAAGCTCCGACTGCGAGAGCAGTTAACGCAGGTGAAAAGTTATTCACCAATATTCTTGTCTTATTCTATGTCGTAAAATAATGTTCATTGCTCGACGGCAGCTGACATCAGCCGTTACAAGGTACACATACTGTATGCGCGCATATTAATTTATGAAGTTAGGCGAGGGATGAACACAACGTCGATGCTGAAGCGCAAAAACGAACCCGGCATCGAGCAGGGGCTGCAGGCAGCATGCGGAGATGGCGGCGTGGCTCGCGCCCAGCAGGCGTCGCTGGGACGTCACCAGGAGGCGGCACAGCTCCTCCTGCAGTCTGACACGGCACAGACGGCAGCTCAGAAACGACGGTGGAACGCTATTTATTATTTAAACGTCTTTTTTTTATATCAATGTGCACACCTAAAATGAATTCACACACACACCCACGGGATTTGTTTCAACTTATGGAAACACAGTTGGTTAAACAAACAATCCTGTTAGCTGGCTGCAGTGATAAAAGTGTTCTAGTCACAGAGATGCAGTGAACAAAAAGTGCATTCTACTTGAGTCATTTACCAACAATTCTAAACGTTACGAGGCTGACTGATGAATTGATGGAACGCCAGTGAGGGTTCGAGAGGTTGGATTTACCCCTATAAATGAAAGATGCATCGATAAACTAGAGATTAATGACAGGGACATATGCCAAACATCTCTCAAAAATAGATGTTAGATATTATATACACAAACACACGGAAGTGGGCACATAACACAATGACAAACACAGTGCCACACATTAGATAGAGACGTGATGACAACAAATATGAATGTAAAGGAGCCATCCTTGATTAAGAGGAAATTGTATTAGAACGTAGTAGAATTGGGAAGGCCTGCATATTCCGCAACATCCACTATGGGCAACATAAAACATACTTTTCCAATTTATAATGCGTACAGTTTTCGTTCAATATCTATGGTATTTGTTCGAAGAACTCAGAGGCGCGAGGAAACCGTCTAAATCGTCTATATACTCGAGCCAACACACAACTGCAGATGTTAAACAATACGCGCTGATGCTGCTTGAAACACTTACTCTTTGTCTTCAAAGTTTGTCTGGGTCAGCACTTTCTCCATCTCAGGAACCACAACTTCATAGAAACCTGAAATCCTTTAACAAACAATCAAACTTTTCATTCACACTTCAAGAAACGTATCACGGAATGCATTTGTGATGGTGTCATAAACAACAGCAAGATAATACTCCAAAACACTGCTTGTGTGTTTAGAAAAAGAACATGTCTTGATTTGGTATATTTCCATCCATCCATCCATCCATTTTCTAAACCGCTTGTCCTGGTGAGGGTCGCGGTGACAGCAGTCCAGTTAAAATCCAAAGCCCTATGAGTGTTTATACTGGCAAGAAGGGCTCTGCCATATCCAGTGAATCTCTTCCCATACGCGCAGCCCTTGCTCTAGTGCCGTGCTCAAGTGCCTGCGCACCTGGACAGGGCGTCGTGCTGTAGGAAGGCTGCGGCCGCCGCAGGATAGACATCCAGGAACGCAAAGAGGGTCGTGGCAACGTCGCACAGGTACTGCAGCAAATCGTGCAGCTCCTGCAGACATCCACGTCATCACAGACGCGCGCACCGCACCGATTCATTCCAGGCACTTGCTCACCGGCGGTCAGTCGCCTACTTCTCACTCTACTATCACTACTACTACTACTGAGAACTTCACTCAGTTATTCTTAAACCCATGTCGAGGACTGAGTCTACCTACCAGACGCTGATTCGCATCATCCACTACGGCAGGGTGGTGCAGTGGTAACATGTGCGCCTCACAGAAAGAAGGTCTTACCCGAGGCGGTTCGATTCCCGCCTCGAGTGCAATTATGTGTGGCGTTTGTGTGTTCTCTCCCTGTTCTGTGTGGGTTTCCTCCAGGTTCTCCAGTTCCTTCCACAACTTTAAAGAAACACTCATTAATGAATTGGCCGATAACATCACAATATATAGGAAGCAGTGTGTGGTAATATGTTGGCACCGGCTAACCGCCTGGCTGCCCCCTCCATCTCTCTGCGGTTTCCTCGTGCCTCTGAGTCGTTAGCTTTTCGAATTAATACCTTCAACGTTGAATGAATATATGCGCGTTATACAAAGCATGTATTATTACGTTCTTCTTAGCAATTCTTCGAAGCGCGATGGTCAGCTTCTGGACATCGTTGTCTTTTAGCTCGGCCTCGAAGTGTTTGGTAGAATTCGCAGGCAATACCAAGTATTACCTGACAGGGATCGCAACGTGAACGCTTCTACCTTAAGCACCATTATTACGTTTAACCACCACCACACCTCAGGTCACACCACTGTGCAGAGCTTTGTGACCCTCGAGTGAAAAGCGCTCTATAAATGCTATTATTATTATTCTCTAGCGGCTGCCTCCTTCACACTGCTACACTTTAGATTTTCCTCCCCTCTCTTTTCCCAAGCTCCTATATTGTTATTTAAATTAGGAAATGTGTTGACTCATATCAATTACAGATGTTATGGTGCTGTTTATTTATGGACACATGGTGTTTTGGATCTTTAGGGTCATGGCCTGTGCTCAGCAAATGTGTTTGATTATTTTTAAAAACCAACATCACATTCAAACATAAATGGGTAAGGGTAAAGCGGGAAGAATATACTGATATAATTGGTTGTACCCTGGATGCGGTGTATATATATTCAACTGCACATTGACATTTTCCCAAAGTCAGCCTGAAAACTGCATCTTCCACTGCACGCATGCTGTAGACAGGCTCTCGCAAATCAAAGTCCATGGTGTGTATACACATAATGTAAAAACTGTACGATATGTGCAGCAGGTTCAAGTAAACAAGATAATAATAATTTTAAATTTAAAACACGCGCATATTAATTCAATGTCGAAGGTATTCATTCGACGAGAGAACGATCAAGTCGTTGTCATGGCCAGAGCTGCTGATCCCACCACACCCTGCCACACCTCTCTGCCAGACCCCTTTAAACACACAGCGCACGTTTAGTTGTGTATTGGTTGCACGGCACTAAGCACGAGTGATTATGATTGGGCATGCGTACATTTTGTGTCCCACCGTTGTGTTTTTTGCTCAGGATGCATGCTGGGCATAGTCTGCTCGGCGCGAGTCTGCATTACCAAGTCAGGCATGGTCGCCATAGAGTGAGAGGCCTGGCCGGTGAGCTTCTGCGGAAACCCGTCGCTCCACACGTGACCCGTGACGCCGCATTTCCCCGCTATCATGTCGAACACCTGTGCACAAATCATACACGTTAGTGCGTGAAACACCACACTGTAAAGACCACGCAGCGCCACACAACCCTGGCGGCACAGGGGTGCAGTGTCCCTCATTCTCCGCTCTGAGGTTTATTCCACCCATCGCCAGTATGCCTCAAATAAACGTGCTGCCCTATGTGAGGTTCTGCCTCGCCTGCAAGATGGTAGGAATGCTCTCCTCCAGATCGCTGAGGTAGGCTGGCTGCTTCTTGAAAATGTTACCTGAAAAGGCAAACCACACCAAAGAGGTAACGAACTGAGCGAACCGCTACACTGGGAAATTAATCCATGACTTGCAGAGTTGAAATGCGGAACAGCACTACCCGGGCAGATGACAGTGGGGACAGTGGTTAGTGCAACAGCAGTATGAACCCACACCGATCATTTTGCTGAGTAGAGCCCTGTTCCCTCGGCCATACAAGGCACAAAGGTCTAAGATCTTGGGGACATCGAAGAGAAAGTTGTTGTAGATGACCTCTGCGAACGCTTCCGTCGACAGGTAGCACTCCTGCAGAGCACGTACAATGAGGGATATACGATTATAGTTGCATTTCTAAAAGAATACAGAATGGACTGCAGTCAAATGATCAGACATACCTAAGCATAGCCAGTAAGGTGTAACATGCAACTATGACAAGATAATCAATAAAATGTTGTCTTTTCTATACATTATTTATGCTTGTTTACCATGAGTTAATCGGTACTCGTATATGCCTCTTTTTTAATCACAATTTGACTTTGATAACTTCCTTCGATATAGCATTAGATTGTATTTTCCATTTGTGTCCCTCAATTCAATTATTGCGATTATCCATCCATCAAAATTCAAATGTGAATTTATTTTTCTCATAATTATCTTTTCGTGAGATTCTGATATCATTCTGTGTAGTTCACTTTCATTGCATTGACGCAGTAGTAACATCTGCGCCTCACAAAAAGAAAGTCCTGCAACAAGGTGGTTCGATTCCCGCCTTGGGATCCTTTCTGTGTGAAGTTTGTGTGTTCTCCCCCGTTCTATGTGAGCTTCCTCCGGGTTATCCGGTTTCCTCCCACAACTAAAAAAGACTCATTAATTAATTGGCCGATGACATCATGATAGAGACGCAGTGTCTGGCGAGTAAGCGCCGGCTGAGCGCGTGGCTGACTCCCCCCGCCTCTCTGCGGTTCCTCACGTCTGCATCGTTCTCTCTTTAAATGCATAGCTTTGAAATTAAACGAATACGTGGCTGTTTTTTATTGTATTAGATATATAGATATCAGCAAGTGTGATACTCTCTCAGTATTAAATATATGTTAACGGTGCTGTAGATAAAGGTCTTGAGGGCTTATCTCCTTGCACCGCACCGCACCTCATCCCATTCGTATTTTGACACTCTTCTGATGTTTACGTTATCACTCCCTTGAAAGAATATAAATATGCTGCTTCCTTCACCGTAAATGGTTTTGCCTTATTTTTGGAACGGCTGGGAATCCCCCGGGAAGAGCTGGAGTCTGTTGCTGAGGAAAGGGATGTCTGGTCCACTCTCCTTGGACTGCTGTCACCGCGACCCTCACCAGGACAAGCGGTTTAGAAAATGGATGGATGGATGGATTATATATTTTAAGAACTTTAGGTAATGACTGCTTCAGTTTCGACTATATACAATCACAAACACAAAATAAACTTACAAAAATGGACACTCGAGCTATAGTACCATGTGTTATCTTGTCCGGTTAGTCCCGTGGTTGTGTGGTTAAACTGTTGTGTGTATGTTCGTGTTGTTTAAAGAAACAGCGTGTGTGTGTGTGTGTGGTACAAGCAGTAATAATGTGTGTGTGTTTAGAGTGGCATTGAGGACCTTGCTTTCTCGGTTTGTTGACAGTCGCAGGTAAACCATGAACACCTGGCGGTGCAACTGGGCCTGCAAGTTGCAAGGTCTGCACGCCTCCTGCTTCGAACACTTCCCTCCACAAGCACCACCTCGGCCCACAGCACCATCGTAGGCCCGGGGGACCAGGCGAATGTAGGAATCCAGACTCTTGTGCAAATCTTCATCATATACCACCTGCCAGGATTCATGAGGCACTTGCATTAGCGATGGCTACATTTAAATAACACCTCAATGATAGTATAATATAACATAAATCCTATTTATAACGCACATGTATTCATTCAATTTCGAAGGTATTCATTCGAAGAGAGAACGACTCAGAGGCCGTCGGTTTCTGCAAGTCATTTGTAGAACGACAGTAAACAACGCCGGGGTCTGAGAGAAACGGTATTTCGATTCTCTGTATGTCCTGTACATATGGTAGAGTTGACAAATAAAGTTGAATTGAATTGAAAACCGCAGAGCGACGGGGAAGGGGGGAAGCCAGCCAGGCTGTTAGCCGGCGCCAATATTTTGCCGCACACTGCATCCTATATATTGTGAGGTTATCGGCCAATTAATTAATGCGTGGTTTTTTCAAGTTGTGGGAGGAAACTGGATGACCCGGAGCAAACCCGCACAGAACGCGGGGAGAGAACACACAAACTCCACACAAAAAGGTGCCCAAGGCAGGAATCGAACCGCCTTGGGCAAGACCTTTTTTCTGTGAGGCGCAGATGTTACAACTGTGCCTCCCTGCCATTATTCATTCAGTTTATTTTTTTTGCTTCATTTTTTTACCTTAGTTTCAGTATCTGCGTCTCGCTTCGGCTGGGCGGGGAATTTGTGCGTGTTATAAATTGTGTTATTATTATTATTTAAAAAAATGATTGCACACTTGTGATGCTTATTCTCAGTCTAACGAAAACAATCACGATATGAGAGGTGATCAAGTGGCTCAGAGGTAGAAGCAGTGAGCTGGCACTATTCTTCTTCTTCTTTGCGATTCTTCGAAGCACGATTGTCAGCCTCTGGACATCGTTGTCTTTCAGCTCGGCCTTGAAGTGTTTGGTAGAATTCGCAGGCAATACCAAGTACTACCTGACAGGGATCGCGACGTGAACGCTTCTACCTTGACCCCCAGCTGGCACTATTGAGCTCCTGGGTTAATATCTAGGTTTTGGCCACTATAATGACAACGGTTTCCCAAGCGCAGCAAGCTGATAAACTACACTTGAATGGATCTCAAAAGTAGATCTGCGATATCTGCTTTTAAGAGCTATTCGATAACATTAATGATGCACTGCCCTGCAGGTTTTCAAATGAACTCACACAAAGCAGAGATTGAGTTATGAGATTGATTCATGTGCAAGATGTGGATCTTGAAATCATGAGAGTGAAATTAGTGAAAGCAGCAAAGGCTTCATCCAGAAGTTGGCAGACCCATGACTGATGATTAATCACTCAAACAATATGTGATGCAGTTCAACATCTAACAGCTTAGTTGCAAATCCAAGAAAATATGCATAGAGTAATGTTTGTATTTGCACATGCTTTATGATGATAATTAATTATATTAATAAGAAAACGACTTTAATTCAACTCTCAAAAAATGCTCAACTGTTGCCGCCATACTCAGATTAGGTCTATGAGGTAGTCTGAAAAAATGTACAATGTAGCCATTTTCTTATTTGTCAAGACTTCAATAAATAAATTACAAAGCAGAGACACTATTTTCTTTGGAAACAACAACAATGCTGGAATCAATGTCGCGAGGTGTCACACAAACCTGTGACCAGAAGCGGGGGTGCGGCTGCCGGAGCAGCCAGTCCAGATCGCCGGTGAGGAACTGCATG
Source organism: Geotria australis (assembly GCA_036362915.1). NCBI lineage: Eukaryota > Metazoa > Chordata > Hyperoartia > Petromyzontiformes > Geotriidae > Geotria > Geotria australis. Next base: position 11,234,912 of record JAZEWU010000009.1, read on the forward strand.
CGCTCCACCCACTCGTGTAGCGCGGCGGGGCAGCCTTCACGCGGGGGCGGGCGATACGCCACAAACCTCCGCTCCACCTTCCAGCGGGGGTGCTGCACGTCTCACCGCCACGACAGCACCGTGCGTATAGAGTGACCCTCCTTTTCTGTGACTCTCTTACCCAGAAATCATGTTACATGTCAATGACCGGATCACGTGATTCTTTATGCCTTGCTCTATCTTCGCGATGGTCGCCTTTTCCAACAATCGCTCCTAGGCTGCCGGTCTATCACTTGTCTTGTCCGACGGACAGCATCCACCTCACGACATGTCTGCTCAAGTTCCCTTACTTTTCTCCATGTGGCTCTAGATTTGCATTGGTTCTCTGAACCACATTGTGCCTCCTTTGTTAATGCAATTACCAGTATCTTATTCTCCTTATTACACCGTGTACCTTTCAGTTTGTACTGTCTGCCAGTGGTTGTCATTGCTGTGGGAGTGCCGTGCGGGTGTAAGAGCGTGAGAGACCCACCAGGGCAGGCACGCGCTGTGCAGCACCCGTGTTGGCGTCCACGACCTCCACTACCAGCCGGTCCAGGGGCAGACTGGTCGCCATGGCACAGTTCTTCACCAGAAACGGCACAGCAGAGACAACAGTACTGTCAGCAAGTGACAGTTCTATCAGCCGTCAAGGAAATTAGTTCAGTAATAAGGACAGTCCTGTCAAGGGATGGTCCCTATCAAGAGGAACAGTACTGATTTCAGTATCAAGGACAGTCTTGTCAGCAAGGGACGGTCCAATCAACAGTAACAAGCAGAGAGTCCTGTCAGCAGACGTACGGCGCTAATCGCAGAAGCACTGGTGTCACTAGTACACGCGGACAAATCACTTCAACTTTACTAATCTAAAACACCGAGAGGCGCGCTCAATGCGCTCACTTTCGCAAATACAACCGCCATTCGCCACTAAGTGGAGGTGACGTCACAATGGTGCTTGTGCTCGGCCAGTTGCACCTTGATGACACGTGAAGTATCAAACGCTCCCTGACAGGTCACGGGACAGACCCAGGTGCCACGGACCAACCGAGATGACTGGCAGTCATCTCAGTTGATTGGGTTGTGCGCTCCTCACACAACCCAATCTGCTTAAACCCGGGATAGATCGTAGGCAGGCCAGCCTAAATGTTTCAAACCGGTGTCATTCAAAGAGGTCGACGTTTCGCAACCATAGAGAAGGGAGGGCATCACTTTGCCCGAGAGGACCAGAAACTTCGTCTGGAGCGACAGGCCATGTAGCGTCCACACAGCCTGACGCAGCTGATGAAAAGATAACGCCGCTCCACTGATTCGGAGTGAGAGCTCAGCTGCCAAACCAGAGCTGGTCATAAGCACACTGCCCAGGTACCACCCCGTTTGGTTTTGGTGGGGCTGATGGTGAAGCCCTATCTCTAACTGGCCGGTTCCAAGTTCAGTAGCAAAGCCTCAAACGCGTCATCAGAGTTAGCAGCAATCACCACATCCTCAGTATATACATAGCAAGGTTGACCAACATACATACACGTAAATACAAATACTGCAACAGAGACCACAATCAAAACAAACAGTACATTCACCGCGCGATTACACGCTTCTACTTTTACCGAAAAAAATCATATTAAGCGTTAACAGAGGTAATAAAATTGACATATCTCTACCTGACTCTCCGTGTAATATAATGCTTGTCGAGAGTTTGTGGCTCTGTGAGCCCGACTAGCGATTCAGGACCTCACCAGCCGTTCGTCGCGGTACACGGGAAGGCTGTGGGTGGTGAACCCGGAAACGGTCACCACGGCGCGAACCTGCCACTGGACATGCGCACTGTAGTTTCCGTGTTTCCGTCGGCGCTGTACACGCTATGCGTGTACAGTGCGCAGCTCGCGAGAGCTCCCGCTGCCACGTGACACGGGACCCGCCCCCGCCAATCGGTGACGTCGCTCCTCCGCTGGTTGCCATCTTGTTTAGTTCACGCAGTGTCAAGTCATCAATGTCAGAAACCACTTTAATCCTGTACGCGTCCCTGCGAGCAGGACCCTATCCCGGCAGACACAGATCCTAGCTCCTGATGAAGCTGATCGCAACTATCAGCGAAATGTCGTTCCTTCATTGTAAATGTTGTGGGCTCGCTCTTCAACATACCGGTGTGCTTCTTCTTCTTTGCGATTCTTCGAAGCGCGATGTTAAATTACAGTTTCCCATTTTCTTACACAGCCCCTTGCATTTTCATTGAACTCCGCAAGGTCTTTTGAGCTGCAGAGGTTGGGTAGTAGAGCACAGACAAGGCAGGTGGTTGGGCCGGTCTTGTAGCCCCATCTGACCAAAGTGTAATGACCTCGAATTGACCAGAAGTTAGGGGGGCCCGACTTTGAGTGTCCACCACACGGGGGTCCACCGGAAGGGGTGCATCGTGGTGGGGGGAAAGTGTACTACCTAAGGCGCCAGAAAGGCTGGGAGAGGGAGAGATGAACAGGCGAGTTGGGACTTGCCCTCCTGTGTCCTATTAACTCAGGAGAACCCCTGTGCCGAACTCCATTGTGTAGAGATTATTTGAGGCTAGACGTGGATTGAAGACGTGAGGTCACTCGCATCGGGTGAGGGGTGACATCAGAGTTTACGCGGGAGCTTTAGAGGATAAAAGGCGAACGCCCAGGATGTTGGAGGGATTGCTTTGGAGGTCTGCTTAGGAGTGACAAGAATACGACTGTTCTGGGAGAGGGTTCCGTGCTGGGCCACGCTTCTGGCGCGGCCCGGGGGTGTTTGGCACGGCCCAGCCAGCGTGTTCTGTGAGATGGGGAAGTTGGCGGGGTGTGCGCGCTGCGGCGCTCCACTGCTGGATAGTAACGACACTGCGTTGGTGAATTATGAGCAAGCTGAGCAAGCTGAGCGGTCGTAGTGATGGACTGCTGGGCGTTGTGGGAAGTCTTGCGTTGGTGAACGACACTGCGTTGGTGAATTGGCAAGCTGAGCAAGCTGAGCAGTCGTAGTGATGGACTGCTGGGCGTTGTGGGAAGTCTTGCGTTGGTGAACGGAACGTCACCCTGCGCTGGTGAATATTGAACGACACTGCTTTGGTGAATTAAACGACTTGGCTCAACCTCTTGCAACTGCCGCGCCTCGCCCTTCATCTGTTCTGCGAGAGGG
>JAZEWU010000009.1:11239726-11261617 GCA_036362915.1 Geotria australis
CCCCCCACCACGATGCACCCCTTCCGGTGGACACCCCGTGTGGTGGACACTCAAAGTCGGGCCCCCCTAATTTCTGGTCAATTCGAGGTCATTACAGCGTCCCATCCAGGAAATAGCCCTGCCTTGCGCCATGTGTCTGCCAGGATAGGCTCCGGTTCACCGCAACCCTCTACAGCAGGGGTGAGGAACCTTTTTTCTGCCAAGGGCCATTTGGATATTTATAACATCATTCGCGGGCCATACAAAATTATCAACTTAAAAATTAACTTGCTATATTTGGTCAAACATTTAATCAACTCACCCCTAAAATGTGATGGCTGGAACTGCTTCTCTTTGGTGAGGCGTGTGATGTTAGCTGGTATTGATGATGTTGCCTTGGCAGGGCCAGACCAAATGATTTCGCGGGCCTTATACGGCCCGCGGGCTGGACGTTCCCCACCCTGCTGTAAAGGATTACGCGGTTTCGGATAATGATGATGATAACATTGATAACTCAAAAAGGCGAAATTGAGACGCTTTGAACCGAGTGCTGGGTGTGGTACAGATGTAGCTGTGAGCCGTGAAGAGCTTGCAAGCTCACTAGGTATTTTTTCTGCTGTAATAATAAAACATCTATCTACACCTATCTATCTAGTTAGAGTTTGTGGAGCAGATTGTGAGAATGTGTCTGTGCTCGCTGGTGAAGACGCTGTATTCTGTGGTGGATTTGAAACATTACGGTATGTTGAGCTTGTTGTAAACTCTAAGTTACAAACCTCTCTAGTAACATCGCAACCACAGTCAATGCGAGTACAGGTGACATTTATGAGCAATTGATTCAGTTGAAAAAAGTGGTTGTGTGCCGTGGAACTGTCCGTCTCATTTAAGTGTGCCGTGTTACTGACGAGGTTAGTAACTACTGGATTAGTGAACAATCCGGTTACAAACGTAAGTTTGACTGACGAGAAGCGAGCTTGGCCGGGTACCCGGCGCGGAGCCGGGTGACAGTGCTTTGACACGGGCCGAAGACGCGGGGCCATCGCGCGCGAACACGGGGCCGACTCCAAACACCGTGAGAGGGGGCTCTGGCTACGTGTGGTCTTCATCCAGCAGTGGATTGAGCTTGGTTCATCATAATGTGATAGCATGCTTCCGGTGCGGCAAGTGCCAGTACGCCACTGCATTAAGGAAATTAAGAGTTAATTGGTACTCAACAGGGCGGCACGGTGGCGTAGTGGGTAGCGCTTCCGCCTCACAGCAAGAAGGTCCCGGGTTCGAATCTCGGCTCGGGGTGCCTTTCTGTGTGGAGTTTGCATGTTCTCCCCGTGTCCGCGTGGGTTTTCGCCGGGCGCTCCGGTTTCCTCCCACAGTCCAAAAACATGCATAGGTTAATTGGCCTGCGGACTAAATTGCCCCCGGTGCCCTGTGATGGACTGGCGTCCCATCCTCGGTGTTCCCCTGCCTTGCGCCCTGTGTCTGCCGGGATAGGCTCCGGCTCACCGCGACCCTGTATAGGATTAAGCGGTTTCTGAAAATGAATGAATGGTACTCAACAGTGGGTTTTCGCCGGGCACTCCCATTTCCTCCCCCTGTCCAAAGCCACGCTGCGGCATAGGTTCATTGGCCTGCTGACTAAATTGCCCCCGGTCCCCTGTGATGGACTAGCGTCCCATATTTGGTATAGCCCTGCCTTGCACCCTGTGTTTTCCGTGCTCTGTCGTTGTTGACATGTCGGTCTCTCTGCAGCTTTGTGCAGCGCTTTGTGACCCTCGGGTGAAAGGCGCTATATAAATGCTACTATTATTATTACAGGATTAATCGGTTTCAGACAATGGATGAATGATGAATGGTACTCAACAACTCTATCTGCAAATGTAACTCCACTACCATCGATCCTCGCAACTAAATAAGAAAACAACTTATTGGGAAATGTCAGTCCGTCTTTATTTATGCTAGAAGGAACCGTTGAGTCATGTAACTCTTTTTAACAGTTGTCCAGCGACTGCCCTATGGATAGACAGGCTCTCACTGTAGGAACGTGGAATGTACACCGCTATCAGAGATACGTACCGCACAACGTTCGCTTGCACGGAGGGACCGAGAGCGCACACACAATACGCCTCTCCTCTGACACGAGGCCGTGGTTTTGTGAAAGCAGCAAATTGTGCTGAACTGCTGGCTCGACATCGGAGCAGACAGCACGATGATGATGACGAAGCGGCATTGTTGTTCTGTCAGCAGTCATCCCGGCTCGCCGCAGGCTTTGTGAAGCGAAATGTGAAGTGGCCAAATCTGCTCGCACTGTCACTCAAAACCACGGCGCTGTTTGGAGCGAGCGTTTCTCTGCTGTCAGGGGTTGGCTGCTGTCAGTGTCGGGCCAGGTATGTCATCACATGTGTGCGCTTGCTTTGATTACAGATTCTAAGTTACTGAGTGTGGTGTAGGCTATAACTAATGGTGTGCGTTTGGATGTCCAATAGAGTGAGATTTGGTAAGTTGGGGATTCACAGCAGAAGGAGAGAATCCATCCATTGTCAGAAACCGCTTAATCCTGTACAGCTAGGGTGTCAAACTCATTTTCACATTGGGCCACATCAGCATTAAAGTAACTTGAATAAGTTACTTATTCAAGTAAGTAACTTATTCAAGTAACTTTTGTAATCACAGTCGAGGGAAACAATTGAATCCGGCCCGCGGGCCGGATGTTTGACACATGTGCTGTACAGGGTCGCGGTGAGCCGGATCCTATCCCGGCAGACACAGGGCGCAAGGCACGACGACGGTGTGGGTTCGAAGGAGCGCATTGCGGATGTTAGAAATTCCAAGGTTAACTTTGATGGAGCGGCATGTGACACGAACTCAAGTACCGCATGCACTTCCAGAAGGCTGTGTGTGAAATACTTTTATTTTCAAAGTGAAGGAGAAAAATAGGTGAAGGAGTAGAAAATCGCTGACTATTGTTAATGGTGGAGGTCGATGCAACCACTCACACCTTGCTCTCCGGAAGCATAATGCATACTTTTTTTACAAATCTGAATCCATGTGTTAATTTCACAGTCCCCACAGCTTCTTGAACGATTAAACATGTGCTCTCACGACGACACATCACGTGACTTACCGTCGGCTTGTCGCTACACGGTTCACAGTAAAACGAGAAACACACACACTTTGTTTTCGTGCTTTGTTATTCCAAAACTTTCTCAGTTCATTTTGTCAAATGGAAGTACTGTAATTGAGAGTTAATTGGCCTGAGGCCAATGGTTGACTGCGCCCAAGGGGGTGTGTTAATCATGAAAACAGCAGCGACCGCATAAACATGACCAGAGGGCACCCAGTCGTTCAGGGAGACACCGGGACCCCACAGCGCGCACGAGACACACCGAGCGTCCAACAACACAATTCAAGGTAAGACGGGTGCGGAGCTTCATCCTGCCCACCATGAAACAAGTCGTATTTGCAATTGAGGGTTTCATCCCCACGGGCTCTTCGCTGAGTCATACAGAGTGACAGGCCAGGGCAAGTGAATCCACAGAGGTTAAGAAACATACCAAGATAATGGGAAACGAAGGCAAGTTGAGTAAAGAGCCAGTTTAAGACTTGTGGGGAAAACAATCTTTCTAAAGCTGGGTGGAGGTTTGGCAGGATACATTAGGATTCAGACATGGGCACTGCTTCACGCCTTAGCAGCAGGTGCAGGCTGCCGAGGACATGAGTGGAAGATCAGACCTTTCGGTGTGTTCGAAGTAGCCTTGATCATTTATTTTCTGTTGCTTTGGTTTTTTATTGTTTTTTCTTTCGTTGTTGACATGCCGTCCTCTTCGCGGCCCCTGTGCAGCGCTTTGTGACCCTCGGGTGAAAGGCGCTATATAAATTGAAATTATTATTATCTGTTGTTCCACCTGCATCTGCAAATGCCGGTGCATTGTGCCCGTAGAGCTGGTGTGCGTGTCTCCGCTCCCTGTGGGCACCTTGGCAGAGAGGCGTGGAAGATTTCAGTATTCTTAAAGCGACTTGAGGCACTGTGTAAATAAATGTATACTCTCTGAGGTTGAGTGAGGCGGATGCCGAACAGTGTTTGCACAATCTGTTCTCCCCCAATTTCTCACATCACTGGCTCACGGCAAGAAATGTGACTTAAATGTGGCTGTCATGCATCATGAGCAATGTTTATGATGCAGAGACACAGCCCAAAAACAAGACGTGTCTTCACTTTTGAAATGTATCATGAAACTAATCAGTAAAAAACGAAATGTATGATGATGGGATTACATACCAGAGAGATCAATTGCCTACTATACAACTTGCATATGTAATCATGTGTAAACATTATTCTAGGCCGGCTCAGAATTTAAGATATCGTCTATACTGCGAGTGATGCGGCACCCAACAGTACCATCCACACGAGTGATGCCCCAATCACAGGAAGCCACAAAACCTCCCGCAGAGAAGTGGCCTCATTGCACACTGTCGAGCACAGAATGAAATGTGTTTCCCAATCGCTCGGCACGAAGGCGACATCAGCGTTGAGTGTGTGGCGGCGGCTGCTGCGGGAGTCGTGTGGAGGAAAGAGTCGGGATCGCGGAGCGCGCGTGTGTTCCCGAGATGCGACACAGCGGGAGCCCGGGGAGCCCGGGGAGCCCGGGGAGCCGCGCCGGCCACCTGCTGCTGCTCTGCCTCGCGTGTGGCGGGGCACTGGCCGACCTCAAGATCTGCTCCTTCAACATCAAGAGTTTTGGCCCAAATAAGGCCGCCAACCCCACAGTGATGAACCGCATCGTGAAGGTCAGAGCCAGGCGTATTTCATAAAAAAAAAAGACGCAATTCGTGTGTCAGGCCACGTGGCACAATGGTTAAAATACTCAACTCCTAGGCAGAGCTCAGCGAATTGATCCTGTGATGGACTGTCTCCCCATCATGGGTATAGCCCTGCTTCGCGCGCTGTGTCTGCCGGGATAGGCTCCGGCTCACCGCAACCCTGTACAGGATTACTCGGTTTGTGACAATGAATGAATGCATAAACATCTCTCTATCTCTATCCGTGTCTCTGGCAGATCATCGCGCGCTGTGACATCACGCTGGTTATGGAGGTCCGCGACTGCAAGGAATGTACCCTCCCTCAACTTGAGGACCTACTCAAAAAGTGATGACGCCGCTTGGTTCTCTCGCGTCTTTGTGTTCGTTACACCAGTGGTCCCCAACCACCGGTCCACGGACCGCTACTGGTCCGTGGGTCATTTGGTACCCGCGGGCCGCACAGAAAGAATGAATAAAATTATATATTTTATTGATTATCAGTCTGAAAGATGTTTTATTTAGAAAAATGACCGGATAATTCAGCGTAATGGTGAGTTGTATTTTTTATGCACTTTATATTTGTTTTTATGCCGGTCGTATTATTTTATTTCGTCATATTTATCCGTGGCGCAAAAAAGGTTGGGGACCGCTGCGTTACAACACCGTGGTGTGGCCCGGTGGTAGCGCCTTCGCCGCTTGCTGCAGAGTGTTCGTGGTTCGAATCCGGCATGTCGCCCTGGTTAATACTGCGGCACTTGCTCCAGCAGTACATATACTCAAATCGGAACGATACAGAGAAGGTTAGCATGGCCCTGCGCAAGTATGACACGCAAGTACTGCGGTGAAACATCCCCCGACGTCATTTGAAACGAGTATACCGTTGTGTGTCTGCTTCATGGTCCAACATATTTGTTGTGTCGCAGGAGTCCCGTAAAGCGCTTGCAAGGTCACTGGGTATTTGTCTGCTGTAATAATAAACATCTATCTATCAACATTGCAAATTTCAAAAGGTTCAGGATTGATGGCTGATGGCGATCACAGTTACTACTTCTTCTTCTTTGCGATTCTTCGAAGCACGATGGCCAGCCTCTGGACATGGTCGTCCCTCAGCTTGGCTTCGAAGTGTTTGGTAGAATTCGCAGGCAATACCAAGTACTACCTGACAGGGATCGCGACGTGAACGCTTCTACCTTGACCCCCCCACAGTTACTACTATGTGGCTCTGTCCCGTGACCTCCTGTCGGTGAGCCTTCGACACTTCGCGTGGCCTCAAGGGGCACCTGGCCTGGCACAAGCGCCGTGGGGACGTCACCGCTACTTAGTGGCGGACGGCGGTTGTTGTTGGTACCTCCACCGCACGACAACAGCAGTGTTTGTCAGATGTGTGGACATAGAGAGGCGCGCCATTTTGAACGTCGTTGTTGTCCACTGCGGGTCTTCTCTTTAACGTGTGAATCTGGTTTCAGATATCGAAATAAGAATGAGTTCTCCTTCATTGCAAGCAAGCGCCTGGGACGGACCAGGTACAAGGAGCAGTACGCGTTCTTTTACCGGTGAGTTGCGGCGACACCCGGGCGAGTGGCAGATTTAGGAGGGAGGCGACATCTGTTTCTTTTTTATGTAATGCTCACACAATGATAGTTGAGCATAATCCAGTCATTAACTCACCTAAATCGGTTTAGTTTCCATTTGCAAAACTATCATTGATTTGTTCCACCGTGATGAGATAACCACGGATCCACGGGATGGCCGCGCGCCGTGAACCCAACGCGGCTTCTCTCGAGAAACTGGGCGGCGTTTCCCGAAATGTTGACGTTCCGTTTGGCCTCAATTTGGGTCACCAGAAAAGTCACATTTGTCTCTTTTTATGAACGTGTGATATGAGTGCATTGACGGTCGCAGAACCAACGCCACGCTGCGCTGACTCAGCCACTCGTCTGGCATCAATGAAGCCAATCCCCGCAACTTACAGCACTTAGCGTGTAATGTTGCGCCAGCTTATCTGCCGAAAACACATGACGTATACACAACATAGCAACTACAGAAACGCCACTGCACGCAATCATAATTAGTGCGTGCTATGCAGAAGAGCCGTTCCCCGAAATGTCGCCTATTATATATTTAGCTTTTGAGGCCACAGTGCTTCTGATATGTGTTATGTTTTGTTTTAATAACCAGTGTCCATTTGCAGTCACTGACTCGTACCAAAATGGTGCATCCATCCATTTATTATCAGACACCGCTTAATCCTATACAGGGGTTGCGGTGAGCCGGAGCCTATCCCGGAAGACACAGGGCGCAAGGCAGGACTATACCCATGATGGGACGCCAGTCCATCACAGGGCACCGGGGGCAATTTAGTCCGCAGGCCTATTACCCTATGTACCATGTCTTTGGACTTTGGAAGGAAACCGCGGAGCGCCCAGGGAGAACCCACGCGGACATGGGGAGAACATACAAACGCCACACAGAAAGGCACCCGAGCCGGGATTCGAACCCGGGAATTACCAAAATGGTGAATCCGCAAACTTACCATGGCGTTCACGCGTTTGAGGAGGGAGATGGATTGCGATGGATAGTGACCGCATGGCGAGTATTGGATTGATGATGCTCATAACGCAGTCCACTAGGACCGCCATTCTCAACTGTGGGCCGCCATCTAGTGGTCCGTGGAGAACATACCCAAGTGGGCCTTGAGGTGCAAAATGTTGGGGACGCCTGCGTGACTAGAACATACTCAAACCTCGTCTCCGTCACTCGTTGTTCAGGAGAAACCTGGTGAAGGTGAATGGCACTTACCAGTACAGAGAGGAGGACACGCACAAACCCCCGGTGTTTCTCCGCGAGCCGTTCGCGGTGAGGTTCGACTCGCCCAACACAGGTAGGGGCCCCGCAGGGTCACCGGGCGTTCGTGGGGTCATCAGGGCGCCACCCTGCAGTGGTAACATGTGCGTGTGTCAGCGGTGAAGGAATTGATCCTGCTGGGCCAGCACACCTCGCCAAACAGCGCGGTGCCCGAAATGCAGAAGCTGTTCTCAGTTTATGAGAAAGTGGCGGCCAACTGGAAAAACCAGGTGATGTCTGAGAAACACACATGGAACAACAGGCAGCCACACCAACACACACCCTGGTGGCCCTTGCGCACCCACCTACGCACAGATTACTCAGCATAACGACACTCCGGTTACACTCACTCAGCTACTCAATCGTTATACGGATGACGCTAAATCACCGGGGCGGGCGGAAGGCGCGGTGAGTAGCGCTGCCGCCTCATGGCAAGAAGTCCCGGGTTCGAAATCCGCCTCGGGTGCCTTTCTGTGTGGAGTTTGCATATTCTCTCCCCGTGTCCGCGTGGGCTTTCGCCGGGAATTCCGGTTTCCTCCCGCAGTCCAAAGACACGCTGCTGCATAGGTTAATTAGCCTGGGGACTAAATTGCCCCCGGTGCCCTGTGATGGACTGGCGTCCCATCCTTGGTATCGCCCTGCCTTGCGCCCTGTGTTTGCCGGAATAGGGTCCGGCTCACCGCGACCCTGTACGGGATGAAGCTGTTTCTAACAATGGATGGATGGACTAAATGACGAAGGTCGCTGTTCGCGAATGCCTGGACGGTAAACCACCACACGTGCTAGCTCGTGGCATGTGCTGCACTTCTTTGTAGACACGTCTATGCCTCCCTGCTTTACCAAGCCGCACTGACCAGCATGGTGAAGTTTGCTCCAACAACCCCCGTGACTCACGGGGCACGGGCAGACCCTTATGCGCAGCAGGGCATTGGCAGAAGGCCACTCGCGTCACCACGCCCGTGTGACGGTGCCTCCCTCCAGAACGTCATTCTGCTGGGAGACTTCAACGCCGCATGCACGTACGCCTCCGCCGCCGACTTGGCCCGCTTGGAAATCCGTGGCCCATCATTCTACTGGGCGATCGGGGACGAGGTGGACACCACTGTGAGCAGGAACACGCGCTGCGCATACGACAGGTGCGTGCGGCGCCTCCACGCGCCCCGCCGGGACGCGCGCTGAGCGGGACCTGGGTTTCCGTCCATCCATCCAGTGTCAGAAACCGCTTAATCCTGTACAAGGTTGCGGTGAGCCGGAGTCTATCCCGGCAGACACAGGGCGCAAGGCAGGCCTATAGCCAGGATGGGACGCCAGTCCATTACAGGGCACCGGGGGCAACGTAGTCAGCAAGCCAATTAACCTATGCAGCAGCATGTCTTTGGACTGTGGGAGGAAACCGGAGTGCCCGGCGAAAACCCACGCGGACACGGGGAGAACATTCAAACTCCACACAGAAAGGCACCAGAGCCGGGATTCGAACCCGGGTGATCCTCTTGCTGTGAGGCGGCAGCGATACTCATTGCGACGTGGGATTTGTGTTTTTTTGAAACACAAGTCTAATGGCCCAACGCAACCAGCAGTAGAGGGCACCATTCTTTTTGGCCACAATGTTTTATGACCCTTCCACGCCTGAACCAGCTCGGAGCAGGTTGACTGATGCCCGCTTGCACCGCAGCGGTGGCGCGTTTCCAGCAAACTGAGGGCTATTAAGTATTGCCCTGGTCGTGTGACGGGCGGAGTTTGTGGGTTTCCTCCGCGTTCTCCGGTTTCCTCCTACAACATGAAAGGAACACTCATTAATTCATTGGTCGGTAACATCAGAATAATTTATGTAGGACGCAGTGTGTGTGTCAAAATGTATGCGCTGGCTAACCACCTTGCTGCCTCCTCCGCCGCTCTGCGGTCTCCCCGCACCTCTGAGTCGTTCTCTCTTCGAATGAATACCTTCGAAATTGAATGAATATGTGCCACGCGTTATTCAGTTTATTCCTCTTATTAGATAAAACATTGAGACGAAAGAGGGAGACGATCAAATGGAGCCGTCCTTCTACAGACACCAACCCGCTTGCTGTGCGGGAATCGGCATTCGCACGCTGTCCGTTATTTGTCGGGAAGCTTCACGTTTGTGAATTCACCAACAGAATCGTGCTGCACGGAGACGAGTTGCGGCGCGCGCTGGTTGCTGGCTCTGCCAAGGCGTTCAACTTCCAGGAGGCACTGAAGCTCACCGATGAGGAGGTGGGCATCCAGCACGACTCGCTTGACCTTGTAGCCGAGGGCAACGCGCGGGGGGTGGGGTGGGGTAACGCGCGCGGGGTGGGGTAACGCGCGGTGCAGCGTGGATAAAACTCAGCAAGGTGGCCCATGGGGGCGAGGGCAGGTGCTGCAGATGTTACGGGTTAAGATGTCACTTAACCCAAAACATCGGGGTCTGTCCCGCGACTTCCCAGCGATCCTTGAAATACTTCAAGTGATGGCCTCAAATTACACCGAGCAATACAGCTAGGTTTGCTTAATTGTCGTTGTTGTGTGGAACTTGGTCACTGTGACACAGGGCTCTAGACTGTCATGTAACACTATGTGGTTCGTGGTGCGGTGTGGTTCGTGGTGGCGCGGTGTGGTTTGTGGTGGCGCGGTGTGGTCAGGCCAAGCAGGTGAGCGACCACTGGCCCGTGGAGATAAAGCTGAAGGGCGCGGTGCATCACCATGAGCTGTGATCGCGTACCGACGCAGTTGTCGCGATGACCTGGGCACCTCACTTGTACTCTCTGAAATCAGTAGTTTTGCAGATGATAGTGCACTGATAATGGCTGCAGATTCCCCTGAAGATGTAAATCGTAAGCTACGAGGTGACTTCAATATTCTGTGAAACCAGCTTCTCTCACTTAAACTAGTCCTTAAAGCCAATAAATCTAAATCTATGTTTTTCTCGACAAAAAAAATAGCATCCAAATCTCTTCAGTTATATGCACTAGACAACCAACAAGTTGAAAATTTGAGTAATTCAAATTCCTTGGCTTTTCAATAGACTCAAAACTGAAATGCAGACCTCACATTGATTGCATGGCCAAGACATTTTACATTTAAATTGGCTTGCTTTATACACATAATCATTGTTTTCCAACTAAGTTATGCTTAAACTTGGTAAAAGCGACTAATCTACCTAACATTGTTCGATTAACGGACTAAATTAACTTCACCGGTTATATCACTCCGTTCTTATATGTGCTTTGGACACCCACTATAAAACCCAAACCTTTTAATTGTACATTGGCTCAAAATGAACTTCTCTAAATATTCGTAGAAATGTTCACTGGGCCCTAGGTACACATCATGATTTGGGGAAAACGCTTTTGTGTTGGCCGCCCCTCGTTTTCGGAGCAAAGTTGCCCTATACTTGAGGTTACAGACACCACCTTCGATGAGGCACCTTAGATCCCGATTAGAATCAAAATCTCTGCCTAGATATAATCGCAGGTGGTTTCAAGGGCTGCCTTATTGCTCTTTCATTTTGTTATGCAATAATTATCTTAAACTTGTTTATTTCAATCATATTGTTAATCTATTTCTATGGGCCGCACGGTGGCGTGGTGAGTAGCACTGCTGCCTCATAGCACGAAGGGCCCGGGTTCCAATCCCAGCTCAGAGGCCTTTCTGTGTGGATTTTGCATGTGCTCCCCGTGTCCACGTGGGTTTTCACCGGGCACTCCGGTTTCCTCCCACAGTCCAAAGACATGCTACCGTATAGGTTAATGGGCCTGCGGACAAAATTGCCCCCCGGTGTCCTGTGATGAACCGGCGTCCCATCATGGGTATAGCCCTGCCTTGCACCCTGTGTCTGCCGGGATAGGCTTCGGCTCACCACGAACCTGTCCAGGATTAAGCGGTTTCTGACAATGGATGGATGGACTTCTCTCTCTCTTATTAATGTACCGGAACTATTCGTCACCTTTGTCCAGTGCAATACTGTGTGTTCCTGTTTACTTTACGATTATGGCTAAGGTTTGATCCTTGCACAATTTTATGCTGGCATTTTTTTGTGTTAACTTGTGATTTTAAATATTGCTTGCGTTGGTTATTTGGAACGTTTGTTGTATCGCAGGAATGCCACATCCAAAGTTTGCAAGCTCACTGGGTATTTTCTACAGTAATAATAAGCATCTAAATTATCGACAAAAATAATAACGTAAATATCTTAGCACAGATGGCTTGGGGCAATGTTGTGATGCTGCTTTAAAATTATTTCAATCACGGACGTGCGAATGATTAACGGCATTCTAGCACAGGGGAGCGAGGAGTGAGACGTGTGTCATGCTAGAGTTTTACCACGTGTGCGCTGCCCGAGTACCATCCGCGTGTGCGTTGTCGCTGCTGCCACTAACCCGATCTAGAGCAGGACTCGGGACCTGCTCCCGAAATAAATGATGCAACAGATTATTTGCGTATTTTGTATTCTTCCTTTTTTGCGTCAGACTTTCAAGGAAGTCTACCAGGCACGGCCCACTGGGCGGAGACCTAGAGGCCGACCCAGGACACGCTGGAGGGATTATATCCTTCGGCTGGCCTGGGAACGCCTGGGAATCCCCCAGGAAGAGCTGGAATCTGTTGCTGAGGAAAGGGATGTCTGGTCCACTCTCCTTGGACTGTGCCACCGCGACCCTCACCAGGACGAGCGGTTTAGAAAATGGATGGATGGACTTTCAAGGAAAATATTGCCGTGTTAAGGCCGGAAGAGCTTTGCTGCCTGTGGCTCTGGAGTGACCGAGCTCTGCCGCATCGCGGGCTGACTCCAGAGCGGCTCCACGTGGTCGCTCCAACTACTGTTGGCGCGCAGAGCGGTCACATCCTGCACAGTAAGGTTGTCGGAGCGGGCCGCTGAGCATCTGCCACTCATTGAGAGGTAGAGATGCGGCCTGAAGACTAAAGTGGCAGTGACGTGGCGATTGGCCGTTACATGTGAATTCTTACACGTGATATACGTGCACCGAATTGCCGTGACCAGCGGCGTGACGACGCACTGGTCAATGTCGACTGCTTATGCTCGACACATGCAGTGAATCGCACGTGTCAGTATTGATTTGTTTCGTACACAGCATGCAAGTGATGTGCCAGGTCTGTTAGGCTATTGAGTGAAAATGACTGAGTGACAGGTACAGAGCTGCACATTGACCTGGGCCTGCTGCACCCTGCCGCTGCAGCGGCGGAGGATGCGCTTTTTGTGCCGAGTGTAACTGACGGGCAGCACCCAGGCTCTGCGTGTGCCTCGGCTCTTTGTGTTTGCGCTTATCCACCGCCCGATTATCTATCTTAAATACAGTACAGCATCCCTTGCCCCTAAACACCCAGCTGCTAATCACACACCGAACCTGTAGTTAATGCTCCGCTAATCGTCACCCTCGGGGTCTGCTCACAGTCGCCCTCCCTCCTCCCGCGCTCCTCTGGCCATCACTTAAGACCCCGTGTTGTCAGCCCTAATCAGGCATTAACTGAACGCGATTTTGGTCAAAAGGCTGTCGCTGCCGGATCCCGCACTCGGCACCGGCCCATCTGCTGAGAGGCGCCTCTTGTCGGCGTGGCGCTGGCTGGCGGTAAGTGCACAACCTGCATCGTGGCACCGCGCGCCGCGCTCGCGCCCACCCGAGGGCCCGCGTCTCGGCACCCGGCCAGACACCGGCACCACCTCCACTGGTGGAACGAGTCGCAAGCGATGTGCTGCTCAAGCGAACGCTGGGCAGTGCTCACCTCGTACTTCAGTCCTGATCCATTGGTGGAAGTCCCACGTTACTATGGTAGGGGCGAGTCCGTCCGTGTAATCATCACCGTTGGCTTCCCCAGAAAGTGGACTCTATCGACGCCAGGAGAGGAGATGGGCTGAGTCGGTCCCCCTGCCGTGGTCGTGGCTCACTCCCGTTGTGAGCCGCGCGCTGTCCGCGCGTCTGATGGCCCCGTGTGTGGGGGCGCATGTGTACGTGTCTGCTGGCTTCGTTGCGGCGGCTGCTTTTGCTTCTGTGATGATGTTCACAGAAGTGCTACGTGCTCTAGGGGATGTCCCCTTTGTCATCCTGAAAAGGGCGCAGTTCACTTGTCCGGGTGTCACATGAGGAACGTCGCTCTCCATAGCTGTTCTATCGGGATATCTGCGTCGAGCGACCTCCTTCTCTCCCTCGCGACGTTTCGCCTCCCACGTTGGAGGCGTCGCGAGGGCGATCGCTCGACACGGCTATGCCGAAAGAACAGCTCTGAAGAGCAACCATGATGCTTGTGCTCTCCGAGTTCCCATTCGTTGTAGTCACGGCTTTGCAGAGTTCTGTGCATCCCGTCTCTAGTTTAGCATCTCCGACATTACAGTTTTCACGTTATCAATGTGAATGCGTGCTTAGAGCGAGAAAGCTGTGGACATGGATGTTCTATGTTCACGAGCCTGGTTGTCCCAGGAGTCAGTGTTGCGACCTCTCTCCGGCTCTGTGTTCGTGCGACTCGCTCGCGTCGGTCTGTGACCTCTGCCTGCGCCGAGTCAGCTGAGGACAGCAACGTGTGATAATCTGGGGTTTGATGGTTGCTCTTCAGAGCTGTTCTTTCGGGATAACCGTGTCACTGAGCGATCTCCCTCTCTCCCTCGCGACGTTTCGCCTCCCACGTTGGATGATGCTTCCAACGTGGGAGGCGACACCTCTGTTCCTCCTGTAGACCGTTGCACTGAATCGTCCCATGACTGGCGCACTGTGTCTTGCTGTTATTGAGATGTTTGCTAATCGCTTCACATACTTCATGGGGAAAAACATGACTTTATTTCCCCATTGTGCCCGGCCTTTATATATGATGAAAGAGCAGACTCAGCAGAAATCGAGTCAGTCATCCAAGCTGTCACAAGCCGAGACCTTAACAATATTTATATAATAAACCCTACTAACAAAACACAGCGTAGCAATACAGAGATTACACGAAGAACCAAGGTGCAGACGAAGGGACACCAGTGCCACAGTTATCCCCAATTTTATTTTTTCCCCCAAAAATTGGATCGGAGAAAGAAAGTCATGACTATTGAGAGAAGATGATCCATCTCGGATCTGCGGGTGACACCGGCACTGGGTAGAGAAGGAAGACGAAGGCTGCCAAGTAGGGTTCAGGATACATATGAGTCATGCGCAGGCAGAAGAGGCGACTCATCCCGAGATGCCCGGAGCAGAATCACAGTAAATCGCAGAAACGGGACTCGGCCCCAAATTGCTGCCTCTACTCGTGTGCCAATTGTTTACAATAATAGTCATCACGTGAGTGGGAGATGGGCTCCGTGAAGCACGGCGAACGACACAATCGTGTGACACACACCGAGGCGTGAATCCCAAACTGAACCTCGAACTGCCTCAGGGTAATGGGAAATGTGTTTTGCTGCTTTAATCTCACGTCTAAGCCTCTAATCCTCCTCCAATCATAACACAAAACGTGTGCCGCGTCGGAGCTGGCTCGAGGCGCGCATCCTGGCCGCACCTCGGCCCCGCGTCGCCTGGTCGCTCGCAGTAGCTCCCGGTTAATCTCCCCGCGGTCAGGCACGGAGGGAGGGGCACGTCCTTCGGGTGTCCAGGCGGCTGCGCGCGGTTGTCGGGGCAGTTGTTGTGTAAAACGGCCAGCTCGCTGAAGGTTCACCCTGCACACAAGCGTACGCAATGACAAAGATCCCTCGTATAGCCTTAACAGACTGTAGGGGAGAGTGCCATTAGCGAGTAGCACCGATGAAGGCCGACACGGCACACGAGAGGGTGGGTAGCCAGCACCACGCCCAGCCGCCTTTGTCTCCCGAGTGGCAATGTTTACACACTCTACTAGGTACTTGTTTTAGGCTGAGTCAACATAGGGGAGGCCCAGGACCTGCTCAGAAAATCGTCGCTGTTGTTGTCCGTGAGCGAGATTCTAACTCGGGTCGCCAGGTGTGTGGCCCAGCAAAGCGCTAATCGCTGAGCCACCGCTCCCCACGCAAGCGTTCGCACCAAGGCGTGGGAGGACCGTCCCAGGGGGGGCCTGCTGGACCGAGGCAAGTCACAGTGATTTCCCGCTCGGCACCCGTTTACCGCCCGGAGCCAGTGGTGTAAATCCTTCCTTACCACGATGGGGTGAGTCTACCCATAGGAAGACCACTGATAACTTACATACAAGGTGGTGCTACTTTTAACGACCCCAGAGGTATGATGGGCTCAGTCAATTGATCGTTGAACTCAGAACGCCTGAAGATGCCTCCAGCGTGGGAGGCGAAACATCGTGGAGGAGAGGGAGAGGGAACGCTCGACACGGCTTTCTCGAAAGAACAGTTATGGAAAGAAATGTTCAGTTTTTAAAATCGTTATTATTACAGAAGTTGCACGGTATTAAGTGCTTTCAGGCCCACTAATGTGTTAACTGCAATCACGGTCACGGCAACGGCATGAACCAAATCCACCAACAACTACGGGGTCCAGTCCTGAATCTCCAGGCCGTGCATCGACACCGAACACGCAGCACAGAATTTACGCAAGTGGAATAACTTACGAAAGATAACTGATGGGGGGATCAAGGTAGAAGCGTTCACGTCGCGATCCCTGTCAAGTAATACTTGGTATTACCTGCAAATTCTACCAAACACTTCGAAGCCGAGCTGAAAGACAACGATGTCCAGAAGCTCAACAGATGACAGAAGCCCCTCAGTCTGGAGCAAGAAGATAGACCAATGCCCGCCTTTAAGGCCAGCACTGACTATTATATCTCTCAATGTTGAAGGGCTGTCTGCAACTAAAGAAGAACTTGTTGCAATGGGAAACTGTCATTTAACCATCACGCTTCGAAGAATCGAATCGAAAAACAAACTAATGGGGATAACTTAAAGCCTGTAAGGCAGAGCAATCAATTGCACGCGCACGCAAACGGAAGTCTGAGGTCACAAAGTGATTTAAAGTAGAACAAGAATGGTTACGGTTTTAACTCCAAACATTTTCACTCTATTATAGGATCGATAGATGTTCATTATTACAGCATAAAATATACCCAGTCAACTTGCAAGCTCTTTCCGGGATTCCACAGATCAGGAGCCACCACACGGAGGGAATTCAAGCTCAGGAAATAGATGGTGATTTTGGAGATGGGTGACGCTATGAGTAAAGAGGTCTCGGACAGCTGTTGTTCTTTTCTTGGCAAAAATAGAAAATCTACGTTTGTCCAGATTCATCCGTGTGAGATTGAGCAGCATGTGGGGCACTCGGGGAGCGCGTTCCGCCTCGCTGCACGCGCTGGGTCACAGCGGCCACAGTTGAAATGCACCTGGAAAATCCCTTGCGATGGAACATCTCGTGTTCCAGAGCGTTGAGTGTCGTTGGACATATACGTAGCAAGCACGTAACGATACGTATACACCCATACGTGCACCGGACGGCCAGCAACAAACAGCACTATTATCAGAATTATAATAGATAAGTCAACGCGTTTCTTGATATGAGTAAGGTTATTTTAATATCTTGGGGAAACAAACGATGGGAGAGATTGCGAGGCGGAGAGGTGCGAGGGAAGAAGCAACAAGAGAAGAGTTGTGATCTTGCAGTGTGGTGAGCCAGCAATCTGTCTTGATGTTATTGACATGCCGTTCTCTCCACAGCCTTGTGCAGCGCTTTGTGATCCTCGGGTGAAAGGCGCTCTATAAATGCTATTATTATTATTATTATTAAGTCAATGTCTGGAAGAATCAAAAGCAGCGTTGCGCTTGCTGTGTTTGGTTTCAGCAGAAACATTCGTCTCGGAATAGCCCCACGGACGGGAACGCTCAGCAGTGCTCGACGCACGGGCAGATGTCAGACCAAGCGCAAGACGCGGCTCAGAACGGCCTTGCTGGTGAGCCTCGACTGCGCCAGCGTTCTTCATATTTTCCCCGTTATCGTCTGTGCGTCTGGGTGCCCGGGCGTGCGTGCGTGTGTGCATGGCTTGTTCTCCGTCTGCATTAATCTGCATGTTTGCAGGTTAAGGACGGGATTTTGCCTGGGGCTTAGCCGTGATATCCAGGGCATCCGATTTGTTGCATCTCACTCATCTGGTATTCTGCTTATGCTGAATGCCCGTATCCCAACAGAGTGTCTTTGCAGGTCTAGTTCTGCTCGAGGTCTTTATGCAGACAGTGCCCGCGTCGTTAACGCGTTCACAACCACAATCTCACCAACGCAGGCGAAGGTCGCTAGTGGCATTGTCAATCTGTATCTTGCCTCCGGTAACTCGTGTCTGTAAATGACGGCAAAGCCCCATCGCAGCAGAAACACGAGCGCAAGGCGGAAGAGCGAACAACGGAGAGCGGGGCGTCACCGCTGGGTCTCAACTCCTCCAATTGGTGGTCTGTTTTGACAAAATAGCCACACGTTCAGTTCTCTAGAACTGGTGGTCTGTTAAAGCTTCACATCCGCTATTATATCTCGTGGTTTTTTTTTTTACCACGGTGCCTGGGCACACGCTCAAAGGTCCAAAGCGCCAAGTGGTCAGCAACTAGCGGCACTAATAATGTCCCACGTGCCGATCAACTGGTTTATAATGGGGGAGGTGACGGGGCCCAGTGGCGGCGCGTTCGCGGCTGCTGCGCGGGTTTGCCGACCGGTTAAAACAACGCGCGCATGAAGCATTAATCACACGGAGGTCGGTCAAGACCTCGTAACGTTCTGAAGCAGCGATCAGAGAGCGTCGTGTGCCGGAAACATGGCCCAGACTGGCCTGTGACCTAGAGATAAAGAGCGTCAATAATTTACTTGTGAACATTCGCCGACGTCGGTGGCAGCGAGGAGACATTTGTCGAGCGGTGGTCCCAGGACCGGACCCCGCGGGGAGGCCCCGGCACCCGCCCCCCCCCCACTCGCGGCGCTTGGTGGGGGGCCTGCGTGGTGCGCGCCGGGTTCCACGCTCCTTGCTTGGCCCTCCAACCCCACTCGCCCCCCTCCCCCGCCCACGCATTAAGCCGTGCGTTTGCAGGTTAAGGCTGGGATTATGCTCTGGGATTAGCCGTGATATCCAGACTGTCAGATTTGTCACCTTTCAGTCGCCCTAACACCACACGTCCCAAATGTTCCCTTTGGTTTTTTTTCGACGACTTACCTAAAACCCAGTCGTGTTGAACCTGTGATTGGGCCCCTTTTCAAAAAAAGACAAATCGACGTCTAACCAGTGTGGATATTGTCTCGCGGAGCAGGGCTTTGTGGCATCCGCTTCCATGTGTCATCCCCGCCTAACGGAGGCTGCGTCACCCTGGGAGACCCACGGTGGAGTCCTCGTCTCTCTCGTTGACCCCAGCAGCTCAGTCGGGATTCACATTCGGAGGAAATTTACAACGAAAAATTATTGTTGCGCTGTTGGTAGATCCGGTGCCGACGCTAGGCATTAACAGAATAAGCACATGCTTAGGGCCCCGAGCAGCTCAAGGGGGCCCAGTATTCGCTTTTTATTATTATTATTATTTCTGCTTCGGGCCCCTAATGGGCTCGCTCCGGCACTGGATGCACGGACCAATTTGTGAAGGTAAAAAGTAAACAGCTTGTGATTTATCGACATTATGATCCAGTACTAATGTGATATATAGAGGTTGTACAGACGAGACGGAATAAACGAGAAAACCACGATGCGGAACATGAGAAAGATTGTAAAATATTGATCAGATTCACGACAAAACACTACGAGAATTCATCGCTCACGAGAGAGGTGAGAGAGGTGGTGTGGAGGCCGACTCAAGGCGCCCCTGACCCCGCTGACCCCCGTGGCAGGCGCCGCCGCTCTAAGCCGGCGACGCGGGAGGGAGGCGATGGAACCCGCGTCGAAAAGGGTCCGAGGAATCGGCTCCCCCACCACAGGTGACACCACCCCCCCCCCCCACCCACACTTACCACTAACTCCAATATGATGCTGTCACAGTCGGAAGGGTACGAGTTCAAACCCGGGTTGGGGGGGTTGACTCGGCCCATCATCGTCCCGTGGATAAACTCGACCCCGCCGTACGCACGGGGAATATCCACCCGTGGCGGGACAGGCTCTCCCCCCGGGGCAGCGCTGCCCTCGCCGCGCATTCAGCGGCGCTGCCTCCTCCCAGGAACGCGAGCTCGGCGGCCTCCCTCAGCCAGGTGCGGTGGCTGCCCTCCTCACGCCCTGGGAGGGAGGCGGGCACCCGGCCCAGCGGCGCGTGGGCCGCTCGCCGCTTGTCGCAGAGCTTGGCGGTTCGAGTGAGGCAGGCCGCCCCGATTAATGCTGCCGGTCTGTTAACCGGCAGCAGCTTGCACGTCGCGATCCCTGTCAAGTAATACTTGGTATTACCTGCAAATTCTACCAAACACTTCGAAGCCGAGGAGCTGAAAGACAACGATGTCCAGAAGCTCAACAGACGCCAGAAGCCCCTCAGTCTGGAGCCAGAAGAGAGGCCAATGCCCGCCTTTAAGGCCAGCACTGACTATTATATCTCTAAATGCTGAGGGGCTGTCTGCAACTAAAGAAGAACTTGTTGCAATGGGAAACTGTCGTGTAGCCATCACGCTTCGGCGTCAGATCGTGTGCCGGCGTCGTGTCCCAAATGCGAAAAATGACACCCAGAATGACCGAGTTGGGATCGCACACAGCAGCAACCGTTGTCGCAGAACGCGAGACGAATGCCCAGTTGGAGGCGTCATGCCCCCTGGCGGGAGCGCGCTGTGCCGCAAACGGACGGCTGCCACTGGGTGTCCCCTACCCCTGTTTGAGATGCGGTGCATGGCGCTGGGACTCACCGAAGCGCTCGAGCGCCGTATGAATGAAAATGTTCAATATGATAACCTGTACCGGACACAGCCCTGTGATGGACTGGCGTCCCATCCGGGGTTTAGCCCCGTGTCTGTCTGGGCGGCAGGGTGGCGCAGTGATAACATCTGCGCCTCACAGAAAGAATGATTTTGCCCGAGGCGGTTCGATTCCTGCCTTGGGCGCCGTGCGTTCTCCCCCTGTTCTACGTGGGTTTCCTCCGGGTTCTCCGGTTTCCTCCCACAACTTTAAAAAAATTCGTTAATTATTTGGCCGATACCATCATAATATATAGAAAGCAGTGTGTGTGGCGATATGTTGACGCCGGCAAACCGCCTGGCTGCCTCCTCCCCCTCTCTGCGCTTTCCCCGCTACGCCTCTGAGTCGTTCTCTCGTCGAGTCAATACCTTCGACGTTGAATGAATACGTGCAGATGTGGAGCGACCGTGCTCGTCTTCGGCGCCGTCGTCGGTGGCGTGGGCCCACGACCCCCACGGCCACGACGCGCGCGACGCCCTGGGGGCGCGGAGGAGACCGGGACCCCTGCCTCTACAGCAGCACGAGCAGCAGCATCAGCAGCATCTCCTGCACCAACCCAGCCTCATGCAGCAGCAGCAGCAGCTCCAACTGAGGCAGCACCTTCATCAGCAGCTGCATCAGCATCCTCACGGACTCTTTGTGGAAAGGTGGCTACGGCGAACGGAGGCAGAGAAAATCACACAGTCACACATGGGTGGCATCTACTGTCATAGGGGCGGCACGGTGGCGTAGCGGTGAGTAACGCTGCCGCCTCACAGCACGAAGGGCCCGGGTTCCTATCCCGGCTCGGGTGCCTTTCTGTGTGGAGTTTGCATGTTCTCCCTGTGTCCGCGTGGGTTTTCACCGAGCACTCCGGTTTCCTCCCGCAGTCCAAAGACATGCTGCTACATAGGTTAATTGGCCTGCGGACTAAATTGCCCAGGGTGCTCTGCGATTGACTGGCGTCCCATCCTGGGTATAGCCCTGCCTTGCACCCTGTGTCTGCCGGGATAGGCTGCGGCTCACCGCAACCCTGTATAGGATTACATGTTAATTGGCGTACAGACTAAATTTCCCCAGTCGCCCTGCGATGGACTGGCGTCCCATACTTGGTGTTCCCCTGCCTTGCGCCCTGTGTCTGCCGGGATAGGCTCCGGCTCACCGCGACCCTGTATAGGATTAAGCGGTTTCTGAAAATGGATGGATGGACATAATGGATGGATGGATCTGTTATTACAGAGGACATTTTGGGCAATGACCTGTCGCTATAGTACGTGTGCTATTCATAAGAGCTATTGCCCAAAACGTTGCCCGTTACACGATCTCCCTCTCGTGGCGTCTGCCAAGGGCAAGGCCTGGGAGGTCAGAGGGCAGTGCCCCCCTAATGATTCAGTGGAGGTTGTGGGTGTGTGGGCACTCCGGTGCGTCTCTCGCTGGTGCCGCCCGCACACGGCATCCCATTGTGAGGACCCTTGTCGACCCTCTTGTCAGGATGAGCCGTCGGGTCCT
>JAZEWU010000009.1:11262117-11288777 GCA_036362915.1 Geotria australis
CTGTAATTTGACCATCGCGCTGCTTCGAAGAATCGCTAAGAAGAAGAAGTATAATTGGACAGTTCCTAATTCATGATGGTTGCTCTTCAGAGCTGTTCTTTTGGGATAGCCGTGTCGAGCGATCTCCCTCACGACGTGTCGCCTCCCACTTTGGAAGCATCGTCAGTGGGAGGCGAAACGTCGCGAGGGAGAGAAAGAAATCGCTCGACACGGCTATCCCGAAAGAACGGCACAGAGGAGCAACCATCATGAACCTAACCGTGAAAACCTACATCAGTAAATTCCTCATTCATTTCCAAATCTATTCGTGTATTTTAACTGATGAAAACCATATTGTACAGCGTTACACATTTCATATTTGTGTGCCATCTCCAAGGGTATTCTGGGTGAACGTTGATTTTACACGAGCGACTCAGTGATGTTGTTTTGCTCGCCTCAGGTTGGAAATGTCGGCTGACATCCTCCGGCAGAAGGAGTTGGAGAGCCTGCACAGCCAACAGCGACTGCTGGAGGCCCACTCACATCTGCAGCTTCACCAGCACCCGTTCCCTCACCCACTCTCCAACCCGTACGCGCACCAGCACGCTCACCACCTCATGGGCAGCAGCCCGGCAGACACGGCGCGTCACAGCGCGCTGGTGCTGCTGCAGCAGCGGCACCTGCAGCAGCAGCTGAGCCACCGGCACGACCCGCACCTGCTGTCGCACGAGGCGAGCGTGAGCCGCGCGCGGGGGCTGCTGCTCGCCGGACGCGCGAATCCACACTCCCTGGGACGACGAGGCGTAACGCGGAAGGCGTCTGGCCAAAAGTGCGCGGCGAACGCGAGCCAGGACAACGGCACCGGCGCGGCGAAGGCGGCGCCGAAGAGGGAGCCTCCTCGCTCGCCGGAGGAGAACGGCAGCGACCGCGGCAGCAACGACTCGGACGGAGACGCGCGGGTCGACGAAAACGAGCGGCGGGGCGGCGTCCGGCCCGCGGCTCAGCTCGCCTGCTCGTCCCCGTCGGCCCCGGCGCGCGCGCGGCCCGCGTCCCGGCCCGGCTCCCCGCGCGCGCCGCCCGCGACCCCGCGTCGCGCGGTGCCGGACCCCCGGGAGGCCGCGACGAACGCGGCGGCGAGCGGCGCGCCCCGCTCGCCCGCGACCTCGCGGCCGCCGCCCGCGGCGGCGGCCGGACGCGCGACCCCGCCGTCGCGCTCTCCCACGGCGCCGCCGCCCGACGACGCGGGCCTCCCCCGGCACGCCGGGCGCGCGAGGCGCGACCGCGCGGCCGCGTCCTCGCCCGGGTTTCCGTCCACGCTGTCCCTGCTGACTCGCGCCAGGCCGGCGCGGCCCGGAAAGGGGCCGGGCGACGAGACGGTGGGAGACGGCGAGCCCGGCGCCGAGGAGGAGGAGGAGGAGGGCGACGCGAGGGCGTGGAGCGTGGAGGACGTCTGCGCCTTCGTCGCCGCGCTCCCTGGGTGTGCGGAATCCGCGCAGGTGCGTGACACCTGGCGGGAGTCGCGCTCGGCCGCGGGACTCCTTTGCGGCAGCGCTCCGTACTGGGTTTGTGTTTTAAGATGTTTTCAGCCGATTAACGATGGGTGTTCACCACACGAGTGGGAGGAAACCGGAGCGCCTGTAAAGAATTGCTCTCGGGAGGAGGCAGAACTATCCCCGTACAGATGTAAACAGATGGGAATTCATCCGCCTGCTGTCCTGCCTTCTCTCGGTGAACCAGGGTATGGCACCTCCTCAACGTCCACGGGACGTTTCACATCAGTGCGGTGGTCCACCAACCCTCACTGCCTCCACTGCTAGATCACATGCCACGTCCATAGCCACCAGTGGGCGAGCATCGGAGACCAACATCGCCAACAATATCTAAACCAGTTCCGGGCCTCCCTTCGGTTAATCAGGCAGGCGGGCGAAGTTCTGACCTCACCACTCCGTTGTGCGCCGTGTCAGTATTCATAGGCGCTACTCGCTAACGGCGCTTTCACCGACAGTCTGTAGAGGCTACAACGGGCGACCTTTGTGCGTGTGTGGCCCGCAGGCGTTCCGGCACCACGCCATCGACGGAGAGACGCTGCCGCTGCTCACAGAGTCGCACCTCCTGTCCACCCTGGGCCTCCGCCTGGGCCCCGCGCTCAAGATCCTCACCCAGGCAGGGCCCGGCGTCGCACACCTCCTTAGTGAAGTCGGGACGCGTGACCTCTGCGTGGATACGGAGGAAGACGCGTGCTCCCGTCGCGTGAGAGAGCGGTGTTTGAAAGCGCGCGTGTGTTTGCTGCGGTAACTGCAGGTGGCCAGAAAGCTCGACAGAATGGTTTGCGTGGCCGACATCACCGGCGCAGCGCCCGTGCGGCCCGTTACCGCCACCGACGCTGCTCCCGCCGATGCCTTTGCAAGCGGATACGACTCTCCCACGCCAACCGATCCTTTGGACCAAGACCCTCTGCAACGTTATCCCGGAGAGGACTGCGACGCGAACCCCGCGAGTTGCAGCGCGGCGTCCACGCCGAGAGCCGGGCGCCCCGCGACGCCGCACGACTCGTGCAAGGCGGCGGCGAGCGGCGTGACGGACGGAGCCGGCACCACGACCAGCGACTCCGCCACCGACTCCAGCGCCGCGTCCTCACCCCGACAACCGGCAAACACGCAGCGGGAATCCGACGTGGAGCTCACGACGATCGCCTGAGCGCCTCGTGTGGCCGGGGAGGCGGGCAGGGAGGGAGGCAGGGAGGCGGGCAGGCGGCGGCGCAGTGATGACTCACGCCTGACAGCGAGGAGGCGCCTGGGATCGATTGCCAACTCGGGCGCCTTTTCGAGTGGGGTTTGTTCAGTCCCTTGTGCGGGGGTTTGTTTCGGATTAACCCAGTTTCCTCCCGGAGCTAAAAAAAAAACTGCCGCATAATGTAGCTGGTATTGGCCAAAACATCCCCGGTGCTGAAAAAATACCTGGAAATTACTCAAACAGGATCACACACAGTAGCAACATTGCCTTCTGTCGTGACAAGAGTAGAGAATGTGAGGTGTTCATGGGTATCCATGCATCGTTAGAAACCACTTAATCCTGTACAGGGTCGCGGTAGACCGGAGCCTATCCCGGCAGACAAAGGGCGCAATGCAGGGCTATACCCATGATGGGACGCCAGTCCATCACAGGACACTGAGGGCAATTTAGTCCGCAGGTCAATTAACCTATACAGCAGCATGTATTTGAACTGTGGGAGGAAACCGGATTGCCCGGCGAAAACCCACGCGGACACGGGGAGAATATGCAAACTCCACACAGAAAGGCGCCCGAGCGGCCAGTGTTACACTAACAATCATCTATATAAACAGTAGGTTCTTGGGAAAATTAAACTCGATGCAGCGATGTTGACTATGACGCAGTGAGTCATGGGACTAACCCTACTGTACATGCAGAGTTTGAGGGAAATGTCGTGCCCTGTTTTCACAGGTTTATATTTTTCACACGCGACCCCTGTGACGGAGTCGCAGCGAATGTAATTTCTGCAGCGAACGCTGGCCGTGCGCTAAAGACGTAGGACTGACGCATCCTGGGATTTATTTAAAAAAAAACGGTTTTATTGGACCATGTTAGAAAACAGCTCCGTTCAGGATAAAACATTGGTAGAAAATAATAAAATTCAAAACAGCTCTTTGTAAAAACAACAAGTGTGCCCTGGGGGTCGCCCTGGTCGAGGCCACACGCAGCCATCGAGCCTCCCTCGCCTGGTAGCGCTAGCGCTCGCTCCCGCAGCTGAGCGAGCCTCATCTCCGTGCACATACACGTAGTATCGCGCGGTCTCGTAGCTTTGCGATTTAACGCAATAACTCCTGCAGTCGCGAACAGCGTCGGCGTAGTAAGAACATTTGACAGCGGCGGTTCTCAAGCGGCGGTGTGGCCGGCGCTCGACACCGAATCCATCGGGAGGGACCAGACGCCGCTCCGCCACCGTGCCGCCACCGTGCCGCCGTGGGACTGTGCCGGCGGCGCATGCGCTGCACAGTGTGTTGGAGAAATGTAGAAATGACAAAAACAAGATGCATTTTTTTTTTAAGTAGCTTTGACCTCACGCGTGAAACCAAAGTAACTTTCACCCTAATCGTGTCACAAGTCATAGAGATGAAATGCATTGTGAAATGTCACCTTTAAGTTGTTCAAGCACGAGATCAAAACAAGTTTTGGTACCATTACTGTTCAGTGCAACCCTGCAATCGCTCGCTCACTGCTCGCTTGATGGCCGCCATACAGGGTATTTGATCTCTCATTCATACTGACCAGACAAGTCGAAAGAGACGAATCCACACTTTACCCCGGCACACGCGACCTACCGATCGACTGGTGACCTCATTTCAACTACTGGGTTGACAGAGGCCATGGGGGGGATTCGAGAATCTTACCGTTTCAACTTCTGCACAGGGAGATGGACTCGAATCGGTGGCTCTGGATTGCAGGTCCAGTGTGCGAACCATCGTGAACATCCATAAACTCGCAGAGGGAGGATCGTCACAAACCATCACCATCATGGTGACGGTTTTGATCACGTACTGCTGAACTTTCAAATATCCAACTTGTACCACCAGATACACCGAGACAGTGAAGTGGGGAAGCATTGATGTTCTCCATGACCGGAGCGCAGTTCCTCCGTCCCGGCCGTTATAGCCGCACGCCACGCCATCGTACCGCTCCCGCGCAGCACGGCGGACCCGGCCAGGGTCACCGCCGGCCAGTTACACTTTCTAAATATGTGTCTCTAAGTACAAACATTAATGTGTGAACAATACCGTAAACGTGTGGTAACTTAATTTTCAACGTAATACCATATGTACACACACATATATATTTAACGACAAAAGGAAATGTATTTACAACAGACCTCCGTTCTTGTTCTGAACGTCACAAACCTGACCCGACGGAGAATAAGCGAAGTTCACTATTGCGAGCCGGCTCATGGCCGGTGGCGGTGACTGGCGAGACGACGGGCCCTGGACAAGCTGACGATGGGATCGCCGCCCTTCCCACCGTAAACCAAACCCAGGCACGTCTCATTGTCGGGCTGGATATATTAAAACAGCGCGGCCTACTGTAATAAAGTTCGTAAAAATGCTGGTACTAGATCTTAGTACAAATCAATTCTTGCCACCTGAAAATCTGGGTCAAACTTAGGACAGATGGCCACCGTACTTCAGGCTCACAATGAACTGAGGACCCGTCGTGAACCTAAAGCCAGTGGCACGCGGAGGATGTGTCACGTGCCACACACCGCATCCTGACCCCCTACCGTGACCACCCTACGGAAACTCCAGACTGTGACTGCAGACCGCGGCTCCAAACATCCTGGATTTGATTCACTGCTCGGGTGCCTTTCTGTGTGGAGTTGCTTTTACGATAAGTGGCAAATCATGAGATGGATTAGTTTCCTCCTAGGGGGCTCTAGGTGAGCAGCGCACCACACTGTCCCTGCGAGTGACGTCGCGACTACTGCTGAAGTTGCTCGCTGCGTACTCCACGCACACGCCCTCGTTCTCTGCTGCGAAGCTCGATGGAACTCGGTGTTTCCTTAGATCAGGAGATAGACGTTCAGCTTCCATATTCAACTCATTCCGACGCAAACAGCACATCTGCAGCACCTGTGGCTCGATGTTGCAGTGATTTCAATATTAAGACGTTCGCAATCAGCAGGTCGTGAGTTAAAATTCTGGTTGTGGGTTGACTCGCTCAAACATCCCTCCGTTTTCAATAAAACGAGTACCACTTTGTTCCACAACCAATGGTGATTTTCCTATGGATAGACTCACCCCTATAATAAGAATATGGAATTTCCACCAGTGGCTCAGGGCTGTAAACAGGAGATGATCACCAGTGCTTCTACGTTTGTGAGCAGGAAAAACACTTTCACCTTCTTTTCACTTCCCGCTAAAAATGAACGGTGAAACCGTTTAACCTGCGGTGAAAACAGACGCTATTGTTGCCGTAAGACGTCTGAACTGCCCGCGTTTCCCGCGGTGACGACGCAGCCCCAGGGCGGAATCAGAAGAGGCTCTCCCTCTGCGAGGGGCGACCACCGTCGCCGCCGCCGCCGCCGCCGAGCTCGTGCGGCGCGCCGGGCAGCAGGCCGGGTGAGTAGGGAGGGGGGTCGGCGGGCAGCACCACGCTCTGCGCCGGCAACCGCCGCCGCCCCGTGCGGAGGGCCTCCCCGCGGCCGTCCAGGCGCGGGCTGAGGCTGCGAGGCGCACGGGGGACGCCAGGCGGCGCGACGCGGAGCCCGGCCTCCCCCGGCCCGGCCCACGACACGCCGGGCTGGCGGCGCGGCCGCCTCTCCGGCCGCGCCCACGGGGCCGCGCCATCCGCGGCGTCGGCGGGCGGCTGTCCCCAGCACGTCTTCCTGCCGCCCTCCTCCTCCTCCTCCTGCCCGGCCTCGCCCCCGTCCCAGACGGCATTGCGATTCCCGGGGTGCGCCGCCGCCAGGAAGGGCCTGCCAGGGAGCTTGGGGAGGCGGAGGACGCCGCCCGCGCGCCACGGCGCGATTCCCGGGGCCGCGTCGCGGGCCGGGAGGTCGGCGCCGAGGTCGCGCGAAAGGAGGTCGCGGTCGGAGCCCGGGTCGCGGGCGCGATGCTTCTTGCGGCGCTTCTTCTTGTGGTGGTGAGCGCCGGCGCGGTGGTGCGGCCTGGACGGCACGGCCGGCGCCTTCGCGTCCGAGGGCTCTGCGCGCAGACGAGCGGCGCGCAGGCAGCCGTTACTTTCTCGCTCGCGCGCGGGGCAGTGCTTGCCACTACCTATCTACGACAGGGCGTGGCATTCGGCAGGTCACTGGTGAGTCTGGCCTCTCATTGGTTGACAGGCTTTTTTATATTATTATTATTACCTTGGTCGTGTCGCGTGACAACTCTGCAGGGATCTCGCCAATAAGCTGCGGGCTGTTCTCTCGGCTCTGGGCTGATTGCGTCACCGCCAATTAGGTGGTCTGCGCACATCTGGTCTAGGTGGCCACAGGCCACTGTAAGGCCTACAGCCAATTTTGTGTTCCACCAACAACAAACTCAGTGATAGTTGCTCTTCCAGAGATGTTCTTTCGGGATAGCCGTGTCGAGCGATATCGCTCTCTCCCTCGCGACGTTTCGCCTCCCACGTTGGAAGCATCATCAGACGCCTAATGATGCTTCCAACCATCACGCATCGAGTCGTGAAAACCTACATGAGAACAAACTCACTCACAACACCTAGGTCCAACTATTGCATGTCGCGTGTGTGCAGTGTGTAGGGTGTGTACTGTGTGCACACAACATATATGTAATGTGTGTGTAGTGCGTGCAGCTCGTTTGTGTGGCGTGCGTGTAGCGTGTGCGTGGCGTGTTGTACCGGGCGTGGGTGTGCGCGACACGTTGGGTAAGATGGCTCCTCGCCGTGCCACCATCTTGGTCACGTGATTGATCCAGGACGACGAGTCGCTCCCCGACTCATCGAGGTCGAGATCCATACCGACTACCGCGGAAACACAGCCATGAGGAACAAACACAGAATCCACGCACGCACCAAACAAACAAACAACCGTCTTTCGCCACTAAGTGGCGGTGACGTCACCACGTCGCCTGTGCCAGGCCACATGCACCCCGAGGCCACGTGAAGTGTCGAAGGCTCGTCGACAGGAGGTCACAGGACAGACCCAGGTGTCACATACACTCACACACAACAGCAACAGCCGTCAATTGCCATTAAGCGGCGGTTATGTCCAAACGGCGCTTGTGCCAGTAGGTGCACGTTGAGGCCATGTGTCAAAGCCTCGCTGACAGACAGGTCACATGACAGACGCAGGTGCCATGAGATGACTGGCAGAGGCACCACCTGTGCTCTCTACTGCACCACCTCACTGCGTTTGAAGCACCTGGCGCTCCGCTCGTTGTGAGCGTCGCTCCTCCACACACTGTTCCTGTTGGAGGGTCGACTGCCTCAAATTGCCCACTAGTGCCATCCTTCAGAAGCCTCCTCCACAGAGGCCGTTTTTGCCACCGCCGGTACCAGTCATTATCAAGTCTACTCAGCTCCACATGCTCCTGACCACATCAGCGAGGGAACTCTCAAGCCCATACCGTGCCTGTTTATCCCCCTCAGTGGCTGGAAATGCGGGCTACGTGACTCCAAATAATGCAGCCTTGCCTGCCGCAGGAGCTCACCAACGGGAGCAACGAGCCGCTGCTCTACCAGCCCAGTGATCCGAGGTTCATTCCCGCTCCCGGCCAACGCCAGTGACAGTTATCTGACCTGGTGCTGGGCCTCCTCTAGGTTAACTCAGGCTCAAATGAATACCTTGTACGATGCGTGAACATCAGCATTGGGGAGATACAGTGTGGTGTTGACCACCGCCCCCCTTCGTGTACCTTTCCGACCTTCATAGGGGTTCGCTAACGTCTCTTTAATGTTATGGGGGGGATCTTTACGTGCTCGCGTGTGCGTGTGTGCGTGGGTGCGTACCCACGGCGCCCCCAGGGAGGTCGCTCTGCAGGCTGAGCGAGATGCGGGCGTGCGCGTCGTGCATTATGTCTCCGCGCCGCGCAAACGCCTTCGCGATCATGTGACTCCGGTGGAGCCGCTTCAGGCGATCGTCCTTTCGGCCCAGAATCCTGACGATGGGCCAAGACGGCGACGGCGTTAGGCAGACGCGCGCGCACGCGCGCGGGGCAACGCGGCGGCGCTCCGTCGGCAAACGCCGCGGTCGTGCGCGGTGCGCCGAGCGCGGTGTTCCGGGCGCGGCGTGTCGCAGCGAGCAACGCACCTGAGCCACGTGTGCCGCCAGGTGTGCAGCGTGGCTCGCGTCCACACCCAGCTGCTTATGGTGATGCCCGTGCCGAACACGCACGCCACGTTGCCCACGGCGAGCAGCAGGCCGGGCCGCGCGCCCAGGACGCACGCGCGCGCCGAGCCGGGAGCCGCCGCGGAGCTCGCGTTCGCCGACCCCACGCTCACGTTGGTGCGGCACCTGCGACGGGGGGGGGGGCGACACGGGAGCGGCGTCACGGTGCACGGCAGCGCCGGGCGCAGAGGAGCGGCGGAAGGAGCGGCTACGTACAGGATGTATTCGCTGAGGCTGCGCTGCCATTGCTCGCGGTGCAGGAACTCGTAGATGTGGCAGCTGAACGTGAGCAGCACGAAGCCCCAGGCCAGCACGCCGAATACCCCTACACGCGCACACAGGCACGCACACGCGCACGCACACGCGCGTGCGCACACACCCACGCAGCGCCGCTCATGACACTGGCAACCGCATCGCCGACACAATGCCAGCATCGAGTGACCTCACCAACCATAGCGACCAAAGCAATAACCACAATGACAACCACAACGATCACCACGTGAACCATCACAACAATGACCGTAATCTTCTTCTTTGCGATTCTTCGAAGCGCGATGGCTAGCTTCTGGATATCGTTGTCTTTCAGCTCGGCCTCGAAGTGTTTGGTAGGATTCGCAGGCAATACCAAGTACTACCTGACAGGGATCGCGACGTGAACGCTCCTACCTTGACCCCCACTGACCATAACGACGAACAACGGCGAAGAGTAGACGACATGGAGCGAGTGACTGGACGCAGCGAGGGAACGCGCCGTGTAAAGGGTGAAAACAAAAAACCGGAGGAGTGAGTCGGCAGCGCAGA
Organism: Geotria australis; assembly: GCA_036362915.1. NCBI lineage: Eukaryota > Metazoa > Chordata > Hyperoartia > Petromyzontiformes > Geotriidae > Geotria > Geotria australis. The sequence continues at coordinate 11,271,755 of JAZEWU010000009.1, forward strand.
ATACGGGATGTCGAGACGGACGCCACGGCGACAGAAGCAGCAGGAGAGCAACTCGGCCAAATCAGAGAGCGGCGGCTCCGGGCGGTTTGGAACGCGGCCTTACACAAACGCGCCGAGCGGCACGGAGGGGAATACCAAAGATGAGGTGGATACTTTTTTTCAACAGTTGCTGAGCACGGGCCAAAAGGAGCAAAACCAAACGCAGGGGCCAGCAACCAACCACATTACAGCCACACTGACAGCCGAACTGCAGCCGCATGCACATCTGTACTACAGCCGTACTACAGCCGCCCACACAGCTGCGGGCACAGTCACACAGAGAGCTGCACTAGCCGCACGCGCTGAGCGAGGGCCACGCACAGCGTTGCCGAGAGCCCCCGTGCGTCGAGCGTCCCGTGACCCGCTCGGCTCCGCGGTGGGCACGCACAACTCACCGTGACGGCTTCCAGGGGAATGCTTGCAGAGGAAAATTAAACACGTTATTTTATATCGACACAACGGCCCTGCCCGTGCTAATATCGATCAAGCGACATCACGTACAGTGTGTTGACGTAGGTTTTCACAGAGCCTGAAGATGCCTCCAGCGTGGAGAAGTGATACGTCGCAAAGGAGAGAGGAGAAACGGTCGCCACGGCCATCCCGAAAGAGCAGCGCTTTACAGCAACTCTCATCGCGTTCCAATCACGCGCGTCAATGTAGGTCAGCAATGCGCTTGCAGATGAGAGCAGCAAGTACAGGTCAAACTGTATAATTTTGAACAGCTCCACAAACGGTACAGATAGTCAAGACTGATGTGAACCATGGCCAGATCTCAAACCCAGATCACTGGGGTCGTAGGACAATGCACCGAGTTCTGTGCACAAGACAAAGATCCCCCGTATAGCCTTAACGGACCGTCGGGTCAAGTGCCGTTTGCGAGCACCTATGAAGGTCGACGTGGCACACGAGGAGGTGGGTGACCAGCACCACGCCCCGCCCACCTTTGTCTCCCTAGTGGCAATGTTTACACACCACACTAGGTACTCATTTGAGGCTGAGTCTACCTAGGGGAGGTCCAGGACAGAAAATCGTCACTGGTGTTGCCCGTGAGCGGCATTCAGACGCGGGTCACCAGGTTTATATCCCAGCACGCTAACGACTTAGCTACCCCTTCCCACACACACACACACAGTTCCCAACACATACACACAAAGATCCCCCATGTAACCTACACAGGCTGTTGGGGCAAGAGGAGTCGGGGACACGGGGACTTGGATATATAGAGAATCGGGGACACGAACTTGGGGACTTGGAGAGACAGGGACTCAAGAGACTCGGGGACAGGGACTCGGGGACACCGGAACTCGGGGACTCGTGCGACGTTGCGCGACCGCCTCACCGAGCCGCACGATGGTCTCCTGGATCTTGGTCGACGCTTTCTGGCTGAGCAGCCCGGGGTGCGATCTCCTTATGCGAAACAACGTAAACATCCCTGCACACGAGCACAGCGACCGCGCTTAGAGCCACGCGCACGGTTGGGGCGACTGCGGTTAGCGAGCGGCCATTACGGCTGCTGCATCGCATGAAGTGGTGATGTGGCCGGAAACCCGTCCGGCTGCCTGTGTCCCCATTCTGCATATTTATACAACGCACAAGACATTTACTTATGGCCAAACCCACCCACCCACCCGGGGGGGGGGCGAGACTCGGGGACAGGTTCAGATATCATTTTCTACCGATGTCATAAGTGGGCAGGATTTGAACCCAGGTCGATGGGTGCGCAGTACAGTGCATGAACAACCGCAACACAGCACGCGTGCTGACACACAGGAGCGGGCATACAAGTGCATGTATGCACGTATGACAAAGGCAACAAAGATGCTCCTTATAGTCTTAAAAGACTGAAAAGCACTTATGACGTCTGGCACACGACACGAGGGAGTGGGTGGCCAGGTACTACCTCCAACCGCCTTTGTTCAAAGGAAATACACACCACACAAGGTACTCATTCTAGGGGAGGCCCAGGACCGGTTCAGAAAATTGTCATTGGTGTTGGCTGTGAGTGGGAATCTAACTCTAGTCGCCAAATTCATAGCGCACTGCACTACGACACCCGTCTCTCTACACGTGTGCCGCCACGTGACTTGTCCCAGCGGCAGAGTGCTCGCCTCTTGTTGCAAGCGTTCACCGCTCGAATCCAAAAGGCCGCCCTGGTTAATACTACGGTGTGGAATTTACTCCGCAGTGTGTATTAACCTCACGAATCGTTTACGTCCCCGCTTCACAGGGGACGTAAACGATTCCGTGATGCCATTCAAGTAAGAGTACGTCGTCGAGTGCCGTGGCATACACGCGCCGTAGACCATTTTTTTTATAGTCAATTCGCGTGTTTGTTGGGTCCCAGGAATCCTGTAAAGAGCTTGCAAGCTCACTGGGTCTTTTTTATGCTGTAGTATCCATCCATCCATTGTCAGAAACCGCTTAATCCTGTACAGGGTCGCAGTGAGCCGGAGCCTATCCCGGCAGACACAGGGCGCAAGGCAGGGCTATACCTAATAAACCATTAACAGTCGCCTCCTTCGGTGAAAAACCTTTGCTGGGCCCTCCTGAAGCACAGTCTCGGAACTTGACGAGTCTCTTGTGGGTAAACAAGCGCGTTCAGTTGCCAGCGAGCGCGGGAGCCGAGCGGACTCACCGCGTGCCAGGTAGTAGCCGCCGGTGACGCTGGCCACGCCCACCGGCGCCAGCACGAAGCCGGCGCGGAAATGCGGGTCGCGATATCCCACAAAGCACACGCCGGACATGGAGTCGCCGTCCACCTGCACGCGGGTTCACGCGGGGACGCGCTGGGTGACTCGCTCGCCCACAACGCCTCGTGGGGACCCCACTCCTCAACTCACACGGCCCTGACTGACACCACACACACACACCTTAACTCACACTGCACACACACAACGCTGAATGATGAGCGCGCGACTCAATTGGTGCGGCAGCAGTTTCACTTTTCAAGCTGATTTTGTGTCATCGGACGAGAACCCCCAGAGACAGGATGAGGCCCAGTGGCGACAGAGACCCGGGGTGCGACGAGCAGCGGCTGGAGGGTGGAAGGGGGGGTGGGGGGGCACCTGCTGCAGCGCCAGTATGGCGACGGTCAGCACGAAGGGCAGCGACCAGCACGCCAGGTGGAAGTAGGACGTCTTGCGAGCGAGCGGCCGCTGCGGCGTGCCGAGCGCACGGAACGAGGCGTTCCACGCGTACGCCAGGCACACGAACCAGCACACGGCCGCCATCAGCGGGTAGTACACGAGCACGAAGATGATGACGCAGGACAGCGTCTCGCTGGAGCTGCACACACAGATAAACGTCCCCCGTATAGCCTTAACAGACCGTAGGGTCAAGTGTCGATAGCAAGTAGCACCTATGAAGGCCGACATTGCACACGAGGATGTGGAAGTCGGCACCACGCCTGGCCGCCTTTGTCTCCCTAGTAGCAATGTTTACACACCGCACAAGGTACTCATTTGAGGCTGAGTGGACCTAGGGGAAGCCCAGGACCGGTTCAGAAAATCGTCACTGGTGTTGGCGGTGAGCTGGATTCGAACTCAGGTGACCAGGTTTGTAGCCGAGCAGTGTGTAAACATTGCCACCAGTGTGTGCCGTGTCGACCTTCATAGGTGCTCGCTAACGGCACTTGCCCCTACAGTCTGTTAAGGCTATACGGGGGATCTTTGTCTTTGCGTGCGCGTGTGCGCGCGTGCGGAGCGAGCGGGTCGTACGTGGGCTCCCCCACGCGTGGCGTGCCGTCGTGTCGGCAGGTGATGTCCTGGCGAGCGTCGCTCAGGAACTGAGCCAGCCACCCGGCGCTCGCCACCAGGAAGCACGCGTTGATGTAGCAGATGATCACGGCCGGGTAGCGCCGCGAGCGCTGCCAGTCGCCCACGAACGTCGCCTGCGCAAACCACAGTCACCACCTCCTGCTCGGCGTGCCACCACCACGACGACGGTAACCGCGCGACGCTCGCTCACCGCTCCTCTCCCTTCACACTGCGGCGCATGCCGTGCGCGCTGTGAGCTGCGTGCCGCGCACGGCAGCGTGCCGTGCTGCACTGCATGCCGTGCAGCGCGTGCAGCGTGTGCACACTGTGCACTGTGCGCCGCGCTGTACTGCGTATGCGCGCCGCGTGCCGTGCGGTGCACACTGTGCGCTGCGTGCTGCACTGTTCGCGCGCGCCGCGCGACCGCGGCCGCCCGCACCAGCGTGAAGAGCTCGGAGGCAAGCGCGAGGGCGCCCATGGTGGCGGTGGCCGTGCGCATGGCGGTGTGCTCCTCCGTCGAGTAGAGCGGGCTGCTGCAGGGCAGGCCGCAGCCCTCCAGGTCGCGCACCCAGCTCGCCGGGTTGTCGGTGCGCACGAGCGGCGCGGCGCAGCTCGCCGTCGTGTTGAAGTGCAGGGTCTGCACCGCGTTCTGCACTCGCGCGGGCGGCCGCACGCGGCGCAACCGGGGCGGGGAGCCAGAGAGTCAACGCGCGGAAACAACACGCGACGCACGAGAACAACACGCGGCCGCGACGCACGGAAACCACACGCGGCCGCAACACAGGCGTACACTGACCGGGCACCCGTCGGGGAAGCGCTCCGGCTGGCAGGACAGGAAGTCGGGCCACCCGTGCGGCGTGCGGGCTACCACGGCGCAGGGCGCCCGCGCCGCGTGGCACAGCGCGCGGCTCGGCAGCTCCACGGCGCCGGCGCTGCAGCGCGGCATGTAGACGGCGCACAGCAGCGGCTGAACCACCGCCCAGCAGCGCGGCACGCTCCGCAGCCCTGCGACGCGCGGACGCGACACGGCACCTCAGAAAATCGTCACGGGTGTTGGCCGTGAGTGTGATTCGAACTCGGGCGCCAGGTTTGTAGCTCAGAGCGCTAACCGCTGAGCTACCGCTCCTCGCACACACACGCACCTGCCCAGAGCTGCAGGTTGGCGTGCGCGTCTTGCTGCGAGTGCGAGTCGTTGGTGAGGACGACCGCCGTCTGGCCGTAGGGCAGAGCGGCGCCCAGGCACGAGTTGTAGGCGAGCGGCTGGCACGCGGCAGTCAGCACGCACTTCTCGGTCTCCTCCACACCCACGCACACCCTCGCCGCCCCCAGCAGCAGCAGCACCAGCAGCACCGTCGCCATGGCCCCTGTCACAGAGACAAACGCAAATATCGGCGAGTCGCTCATTTAGCATTTTACACTCTAGCAGATAACCACGTGCGTGCGGGGGGGGCGCAGGCTCCTCGCGCACGGTCGAGGTTGGTGCTTGGACCATCGCCGGCCGTGCACGATGGCAGCACGATGGTTGCTGCATCGCATCAATGTCGTGAAGCTCCCTCCCGAGTGCGCAAAGGTAACATGACCCTGGCTTGCCACGAGGCAGCACAGCAAGTTGACTAAACGCTATCTGTACTGACGTAGGTTTTCACGGCTCCGTTCATGATGGTTGCGCTTCACAAGTTGTTCTTTCGGGATAGCCGTGTCACTGAGCGCTTCTACGTCTCTCCATCGCTTCCCACGTTGGAAGCCTGATGATGATCAACTCTGAAGACCAATCATCGTCATCGCCATCTGTACTGGGATGGAGTGCTGCCCACGCGTGCCCGTGGGTTTTCTCCGGGTGCTCCAAATTCCTCCCACTTGTGTAATCTTCACCGTTAAGCGGCTCTTCTTCTTCTTTGCGATTCTTCGAAGCGCGATGTTAAATTACAGATTCCCATTTTCTTACACAGCCCCTTGCATTTTCATTGAACTCCGCAAGGTCTTTTGAGCTGCAGAGGTTGGGTAGTAGAGCACAGACAAGGCAGTGTTCCATAGTATGGTCTGCTTCTCCACATTCACAGGTGGTTGGGCCGGTCTTGTAGCCCCATCTGACCAAAGCATCTTTTGATCGTCCCGTTCTAGTTCTCAGGCGGTTGAGTCTTCCACTGAATCCATGGTGTGTGTTAAGCGGCTGAAAACATCTTAAAGCAAAAAGCCATTGCAGCAGCAGTAGGCCCATCCTGTGAGAGACCTAGGACTCAGTCAGTGCGGCTCTCCTGGAATCATACAGTACGGTACAATACCGTACAGTACATTGTTGTTGAGCGCTGAGTAACTGCGGGTCATCGTGATGGGGCAGGAGTTCAGACCGAGACGCGCGCAGACAACGTGTGTGTGCTCAGTGAGACAGAGCTGCCCGCTTTACATGCCACTACCACACGCATACCGCGCGATAGCCCTTGACAGACTGGGGGGGGCCAGATGGGCACATGAGGGGGTGGATGGCCAGCATCACGCCCGGCCGCCTTTGTCACCCAGTTGGCGATGTTTACACATCACCACGAGGTATTTTTCTAAGGTTGCGTCGATCTAGGGGAGGGCCGCAGGACCGGTTCAGACATTCGCCAGCGGTGTTATCCGTGAGTGGGATTCTCAGTCGGGGCCACACACAGGCACAAAGACAGATGACCCCAACTCCAAAACCACACAGAGACCCACACACTCAGACCCACACTCTAACACGCGTACATACAGCACGATGTACACACATACACACAGGTGCACGTACAAACGTGCACGATGAGACAATCACGACACTGAGACTAACACGAGACATAACCCTGAGACAACCAGAGACGCGGGGGAGGAGGGGAGGCGGTGGCCGCTGACCGTACCCGGGCGAGGCGTCGTGCCCCCGTCTCCCCGCCGCTCCCGTCCCGTCTCTCGCGTTGTCCGCCGTCTCCCCGTGTCCCCGCGTCCCCGTGTCCCTCTTACTGCGCCTCCATCTCTGCACGAAACTCTTTGTGGGTGCGGGGCAGTAGCAAACCCGGGAGCGGAGTCGCCTCAAGCTGGATCGGAGTGACATTCCATCTGTGAAGTCCGGTATGCAGACGCCCAGAGTGCCTTCATAACATCTGCTCCCTTAGTTTGCGACTTACAGGGAGGTGTGGGTGGACATCTAATGAAGGCGGTTTCTATAATTGGCACCAAAATGACATAACTTCGAACGGAGATCAACAGCGTGATTCCCGGTCCGTGAGAACCAAGCCGGGATTCCTAATCCGTGATCTCCAGGCCGGGATTTCTGATCACATCCGTGAAATCCAGAGCTGAGTATTATTATACCAATCCGTAAGATCCACGCAGTGATCCCTGATCCGTGATCTCCAGGCCGGGATTTCTGATCCCATCCTTGAAATCCAGAGCGCAGTATTCGATCCCGTGGCCAGATCTGTACTGACCGCTGGATGGCGATGATGTGAAAATGGAAGATACTCTGTACGCCATCTCGTGGGCTGGTTGCCACCTCACAAAGGCTGTCAACCAATGAGAGGCCAGGAAACTCGGTGACCTGACGCATGCCGAGCCCTTTTATTTCATTCATTGTCAGAAACCGCTTGAATCTGTACAGGGTTTCGGTGACCCGGAGCCTATCCCGACAGACACAGGGCGCAAGGCAGGGATATAACCAGGATTGGACGCCAGTCCATCACAGGGCACAGGGGCAATTTAGTCAGCAGGCCAATTAACCTATGCATCAGCGTGTCTTTGGACTGTAGGAAGAAACGAAGCGCCCGGCGAAAACCTGCGCGGGCACGAGAACGTGCAAACTCCACACAGAAAGGCACCTGAGCCGGGATTTAAACCCCCGGGGAAATTCTTGCGGTGAGGCGGCAGCGCTACTTACCGCGCCACCCGCCTAGCCCTATTATTGATTCTAAATCTTAGCATGTGCTACAATTGAGGGCCACTTGCCGGTGCAACACGGCGCTATTCCTCAGGAGTGACTGACTGGTGGTGGTGTCTGCACACAGACGCAGGAGCTGCGCCCCAGCAGGCCCCGCACACCACGGGGACGGAACCGCGGCCACGACTTGTTTAAGCGGATTGGGAATGGCGTTGGCTGTCGCATGGTGTGTCGGGGTTTATTAAAGGGTTTTAGATCAGGGGTAGAGAGTATGAGGTTTAATCGTTTTCTTAAAAATGATGGCAGCAGCAACATGTTCAGGAATTGAAGGCAATGTTGAGGTCTGCTAGCCACGCCGAGAGTTCGTGTAGGTTTGCTGTTCCTCCCACTTTATTGCAGGAGCCCGGAACAGTGTTTACTCTATAGTCCACGGTTTATTGTCGCCTGTGTTTAAGTTTCCAAATGTAAAGGAGATGTGCGCATCAGCCTGGTGATGTTCTGATGCTGTTGACAGTTCCACCGGTCTCTTCGAGGAGGGGGCTTGCCAAAGCCAGGAGGTGCGATGTTTGGGTCTGGAATGAGGTGTCGTTTGCCTGAAAGTGAACACCAGTGACACGGGACGTGGAGGCAGGAGATTGGAGCACAAGGATCAGAAGTCTTAAGAAGGCCCATTAAGCTGTCTCAGGAGGAACAGACACACTACACTTCTTGCCATGTAGTAATTTTATATTTGCTGTTCAATGCTACGTGAACACAGCATATCCACACGACAAAGTGTAATCTCTTTATAATAATAAACGATTTGTAACGCGCAGAAAATTAGCAAAACGGACAAATTATTGTTTGATCGTGATCTCGGATGCGTTTTAAATTAACACAGCACTTGAACATACGAGAGAGTTCGGCGCCTTAATTTACAGCAACGAGTTGTATCATGTTGTAGTGAACATCTGACAGGTAAAAGATGTACCATGACTCGAGAGGGCATGCATTTCATACAAGCAGGTCCATTAGCCACATCAACACCAATACCCTTGATTAAACATCATGGATTGCAGCCTACGGCACAATGGATAGTTCATTCCCTTAAAAGCTAAGGTGGTGGGTGCTTTATTTACATTGCGCAGCCTGCTGTGACCTCGCAGTTCTAATAGGCCCTGGCAAGGTCGCGGAGCCCAGGCTGCGTGTCCAGAGGACGGACGCGGAGACCTCAGACGCAGCACCAGCAACAGCAGCGCACACGGACACGCCACCTTGCCCCCCACCAACGAGGTCCACACCCCTCCGCGACTGCATCTGCCGCCGTCACCAGACGCCAGGGTTTTGAATCCTGGCTGTTCTTGTGCCTTAGGCTTTAGTTCACACCATGTCACAATGGGATCTGCCAAAGGCCTGGGACATGCTGCGGCCCACTATCTACAGGCTGCACTTATAAGGCAGGTAGCAGAGATGCACCCAGGACACGAGCACCGCCTCATGCCATTAAGCATTTCGAGAGCTCAATTAGTCGTGTGCTGGTGCTTGAGATAACATCAGTAATGTGACGACGAGTTAGATTTCTAACCCGCGCAAACTTCGCGCACCGAGTCGCGAATACAAGTCGGAGGCGCGATAATAACCCTGTATTTCCATGGCGGTTACGACATAACACGCATTGTGATGCCATCGCTTCCCATCAGGACACGCCGTACGATTGTCATGATGCAGCAGCCGGTGTGACTCCTCACGGTGGTAGACACTGGGCTCCCGTGTGGCACAGCGTGTGCTGAACATGGGCGCCGCAGTGCCACGTCACGAGAGTTTTGTCACGGAGAGCATGGTTAAGAATGTTTTTCCTCTCTAACGCTTCAAGTCCGAAACCGTTTCGGTACCGTGCTCCACGCGAGCCTGCGATGGTCATGGCAGCGCGGGACTCATACTGACGTCAACACAGCCCCTGCATCTGTGAAGAAGTGCTGCAGTGCAGCTGGAGGTTGTTTGCGAGTTTGTCCAGGGAGCTGCGCTCCTTCACTCTCACCACTCTGGGAAAGAGTTTTGATGCAATAGAGGCAGTGCAGCTCGTGCAGCACTGGGGCTGGAAGCCTTGCACAGCGCTGGGACAGACGGCACGGTGCAGCGTGGGACCAATCGGCAAGGGTCGTGGAAATGAAGCGTTATGGTTAATAGCGTGCGTTCAAACTTGTAAAAGAATAAAGTGCTCCTGACAACAACAGTTAAATCATATTTCGGCTACTGTCATCATCCTGTAAAGTAAACGCGAAATAAACATGAGCGTCATTGTGGACAATTTAAGTAACAGAATAACTGTGCCGACGATTGATATCCCCCTGCACATATCTGTCTGTCCAAGTAAAAAATACAAGTATGTTTTACACATTGCACAGAACATCGCGCACAAAACACTCGCGGTTTCAACATAAAACAATAAATAAATACAACTACGTTCATCTGCTTCTCGTCCATAGCTCTGAAGGCAAGAGGTTGGTGGATCATGTCGCTTTGTGAAACTCCTACTCACGAGACTGCATGGTGGCCAGGTGGCAGTACAGAAAATGAGACTGTGAACCCATCCGTATAGATTAGGTTTTTCCTTGTATATGTGGGATTTAACTTGGCCTCTTCAGTTTCCTCCCAAACACATTCCTCAACGTGGAATTGGCCAAACGTCACTATGCACGGGCCACCCGAAAACAAGTCTTGAGGCCCCGTGAGGCTTTCTTAAAGTTAGAAATAAATTACCTTATTGTATTATTTTGTAATGATAGTAATGAGATGTGTTTACCCAGGGAGGTCTGATTCTCAAGATTATTTTCTAAAGAAGATCCCACAGGCAAATTTCTCCAATAATACTTTCATTTGTGGGAGGGAACGCCTGTCTGGAGAAAACCGGCACGTGTGGTAGAAGGACCAAAAGAGCTGCCATCGAGTCATGGTTGGCGCACGTAATCCAAAGATCTGCGGTTCGACTCTATCGCCCGGTGCAGCTGCTGAAGCAGCATTAACGGGTAACACCGCAATTAGCCGATGTGCCGGCCGCATGCGGTAGAGTGAAGAGCCGGTACACTCACCTATCCCAAAACGGTTGCGCAGCGTGGAAGAGTTGACCAGATACCCTCACACGTCCCCCGGTAATAAAGGGATTGAGCAATTGCAGAGCTTCGCATTTACCTTTGAATTGAGAAACGAGGCAAACGAAAGACCACGCCGGGACTCAGGCAACCGTGTTGTTTAAACGTTCGTGAGCGCCAATCAGTGCATTTATCACTGAAATTTCACTTAAAATGGCTACCGTTTCCCAACTTTCAGAAATCTAACCAATAATGAAAATGATTACCGGTCTTACCGGTTACTGTTTTACAACCCTAACACAAATCACGCAACTCACACCACACGCCACCCTAATACAAGCCCACAATCTACAATGCACAAACCACAGACTACACACCCCACCACACAAACCACATCCCACCCTCATACAAACCACAATAATTAATATAATTACTGATTTATCCAGCAAAGCCACACGTGAGTCCAAAGACTTTTTTCAGGAAGGTCCTGCAGCAGCATGTTTATCCCAGGGGTTCTCAACCTTTTGCATCTGAAGGTCCACCTGGCCCACATGGGTGTCGTCTCCACAGACCACTAGGTGGCGCTAGTGGCTCACTGGTGTTGGCTAAACCCGTCATTCTCGACCGGTGGGTCGCCCCCAACCAGTGGGCCACGGGCGCCACCTAATGGACCGTTGAGAAGTGGGCCAAATGGACCTTGAGATGCAAAAGATTGAGAGCCCCTGGCATAATCCCACGTAACTAATCACTCGTATATAAACCTTTGGCCCAATTCATATGGTGGTAACAGGACAGTTTTCCATATAAGGTAATCACTGAAAATCCTCCACCTTTTACCGGTTTGGAATTGTGGCCTACCTCCCTAGAAAGCGGTTTCCCCCCTCACGCGTCAATCATTCGCCACACTGTAGACACAGGCCACCTCTGACGCAAAATCCACACCTCCTCGGAGTCGATGTCTGACCAATGGCTCATAGAGAAGCCACGTCTAAACGCCATTTCAGAGACCACGTGTTGAGCATCGGCATTACGGCTGAGAAGCACGGAACACAAGTGAAATCCAAGTCCTGCAACCGCGGGGAACCCAAGCCGACCATACACATAAAGCAATAATTCCATTGCACAATTCACAACGTATTTAAATACGGGACTCCAAGTTAACTCACGACTCTTAATGCCATTTGCATCGCAAGCTACAAACTCAATACTCCAGTGCCACGTGTTAAACTGCACGTTGTAAATAATGTAAACAAGGTCGATGCTTCATAGCTCCGCGTGGCGCCCTGGTCTGGGACATTCCATGCCGCTTCCATTGACAGGTGGGCTACCTTATCCAGACAGGGGTCTCACCCAGGCCACATAATACTGTGAATATAAATAATAGAATAGCTAACTAAGCTTCCTTAACACGTCTTGTCCCACCACGTAAAATATTTAAGTATTTTTTACACGTCCGATCAGGCAAACGGCCATCTGGGAGTATATCATTTCGGCAGTATTGGTACAACACAAACTCTAAACCGCTTTCAACATTCGGTGTCTCATCAGCAGAGTCAGGCGTACTTTAACCAATCATGGTGAACTTCTGGATGTTTATAGGCAAGTACACTAAGTCAGATATGGATCTAAAAAGACCTGTAGAGAGAAGGCAACAGGAAGGCAACGGGGTTTGCTGGCAATGGGGGCAGAGAGTCAGCGGGGAGGGAATTCGTGTCAGACTGAAGTGGGGGAAGTGGGGAAGGAGATGTTCGAGATTAAATTACAGGGTGGGTAGAGGAGCAGCACAGGGAGAACTAGGCTTCACGTCCCCAAAACACAGGACCCTGATCTGATCCGGGCAGTGAGGACTGTGATGTGCAGCCTATCCCCAGGCACTGCACACGTTGTCCGCGTCGCCTGCACGTACAGGCACCGTGCACACATACACGCACGCACGCCCGTAACTAGCCGATGCGAGCAGCCGTGTTGTGGTCAGATGTCGGAGATACCGGCTGCATTGCCCCCTCTCTCCGTCATGAACCAGCTATTATGCATACGAGAACTATAATAACAACTGCGTCCTGTTCAGCTGCAATAGGTTGGGCCACCAAGGCAAGGCAGCACACCTGGAACCTCAACGCTTAAAGGATTCACACACCACGGTCCACAAAAGGTTGTCTGAACACCTGAAGCCATATCGTGGATTTCAAACATAAAACTTTAAGTTGTCTTTCAGTAACGCGTATGCAACAAGAACCACCCACGACCCGTGCACAACTCAGGGGGCCATTCCCTGCCACCCGAATGAACCACAGAAGTCCCCACGGCCCCGTGTGGTCCCCTCGGAGTGACCGGGATTCACTCGAGATGAAGTTCAGGAGGTCGTAAAGGACAACACCGGGGATGTCACCACACCTCGCTATTGTTTCCTTCCTCTTCTTCCAGATCGTGCAGCAGCTGCAGCTGCAGTCGACACAAGCCCCCTTTGTGGCCCCTAACTACTACGGCATTCACGGAGGTCTCAACCAGGCCATTTCACGGCTCTCGCTGCTGCACAAACCTATCGACCGTATTCGCGTATTTTACTGATTTTCTCTTTACCATATAAGATCGTTGTGTTGAAAACAGTCCTCTATTCTATCAAGAAAGGCCTCACCAATCTTCGAGGCTCTCTTGAGGAGAATCCTAATGGGTGTGCCACGTGCACCCATTAGGAGGAGGATCCTAATGGGTGCGCGTGGCGCCACCGTCGCTCTGTGACATTACAGCCCGACTCCCGTGGTGCAGACACGTGGTGCCACCTTCCTCGGAGTTTCAATATGACTTTACCTCTGCTTCTAACTTCCGCTGGTTTGAATAACCACGGTCGTTTGCATTTTTGTGCCGATTTTTTCCCCTTGCATTTTAACCCAGGTACTTTTTTGAACAGGCCAGGGGGCTCTGGGCATTTTATCCCAGGTACCACTTTGTGGGAAAGTCAACAGTGGTTGTCCTACGGATAGACTCACCCTCAACATAGGAATGGGGAATTTGCACCTCTGGCTCAGGTCTGTAAACAATAATAGATGCCTCAACGTAGCTCAATGAGCATAAGAAATTACTGTGTTCCTTCCAAGAGGGCACCGGTGTTTGGACGGCTTCCCGGTTGAGCGGCGGCACCACCAGCGCGCCGGCCTCGAGCCCGCGCGGCGCGCGGGTGGCGCGGGCTCGGTCTCCCGCGGCGGAGGACACCCCGCGAATCCCGGCGGGCGTCGCGGCACTAAGCGTCCTGCGAGAGCTGCGACGCCACCGCGCCGTTGGCGACCTTCCCGGCGTCCCCGCGCGACTCCGCGGGCGGGCCGTCGCCGCCGGGCGGCGCGAGGGGGGGCGGCGAGTCGACGAGGCCGTTGGCGGGTGGGGGGCCCGCGAGCGTGGCGGGCGGGCAGCATCCCGGCTCCGGGGGCCCGTGGCCGCCGCGGTGAGGCTGGGGGACGGGCAGCGGCGGCGGGGGCGGAGGCGGCGCCCAGTGCTCCACGTAGGGCACGGGGATCATGCCCGCGCGGCCCGCGCGGTTGCGCGCCGTCCACCACTGCTCCTCGGGCCTGTCCAGCACCAGCAGCACCTCCCCGCGGTGGAACGGCAGGTCCTCGGCGTCGCTCCCCGCAAAGTCGTACAGCGCCTGCACGTAGTCCGCGGGGGCGCTGGCCGGCGCCGGGGGCACCTGCGCGACACGGCACGGACCGCTCGCTCAGCGGCGCCAACTCCTCGCTCGTGGCGCAGGCGAAGAACACCCGCCATCCTCCGGCAAGAACGTTTTTTGACTTCGCGAGGGTCTCCTGGCTAAATCACAAAATTGTTGTGATCACGTTCGCGGAATCACACATCTGGCCAGTACCAATGTAAGCATTTGCAACGATATCAACCTACGATCCTGGACCAGCAGTAACACAAGGCCACTGCAGCACTACAAACTCCTGGGCTCATCCATCTCGGTTGGCAGCCGGTTGTTACCCTTCACCCAACATGCCACGACCAACATCACCGCCAACATCCGCCGCCTGCGCAGTGTCAGCAGCTCACGGTGGGAAGCGCGCGAATCACTTGGCAATCGGTACAGTGACACGACTCGGGCGAGTGCAGCCTGAACAGCCACTGTGCCGGGTAAAATGTCCCACCTTCATCACTGCCAGCATTAATAATGAACTACATTGGTCACCATGGAAACAGAGGTACCACTAGGAGGCAGCAGACCTGGGAAGTAGCGCATTGAAAGGTAGGAAGCCGCGACGGGCTAAATCCAAATTGGGACAAAGCAACAGGCAAGTGGAACAATGTTGAAGTTGAGGGGCAGCCCAGTGCCCATGAAATCCACCCTCTGACAAAACGGGGAGGGAGTGCCAGCCGCTCCCCTTATACACATAGATGTTTATTAAGCCAGCAGAAAATACCCAGAGAGCTAGCTAGCTTTGGATGCAGGCTTTCCGCGATACAACAAACGTTCGAACCAACCAACCAACGCCAAAAAGATAAACAATCACAAACACACACTCCCGGACAGGGTTGCCACCCGTCCGGGTGTGCCCGGGACAGAGCGCCTCTCGCCCCGCGAGGGCACCTGCTGAGGGGGCGGCGCGCCTCCGCCCGCGGGCTCGCGCAGCGTCGTGGTGTCCAGGTGGTGCGCCGCGTAGAAGAGCAGCAGCGACGGCAGGTCTCGGAAGTGTCGGTCCCCGATGCGGAACGCGCGGGCGGCCGGGAGGCGGCTGACGATGTAGTGCGAGACGCGCGCCCCGGCCTCTCGCACGGAGAGCACGAAGTCCCCGGGGCTGGTGACGCTGTCCCTCACCAGGAAGGTCCCCGCGCGCCGCGCCGCCAGCCGGGCGTGCGCCTCGCGCCGCGACAGCGGGCCCGCGTACCACGCGCGCGCGTCACCCGCCTCGAAACGTGCGCACATCGCGAGGGGCGGGGGGTGCGGGCGGGGGGTGGAGGAGGGTTGGGGGGGGGGGCAGCGAGCCCTCTCGCCCAAAGACAAAGGTCCCCCGTGTAGCTGAAGGCGAGCTGTCGCGGAAAGTGCGGTCGCGGGGTGGTGGTTGAGCAGCGGTGTAGGACGACACCGCCACCACTAGCGTGCTCCCTCCCGGCCGCCTTTGTCTCTCTCTCTCTCCCGTGCGGATGGTGAGAACGCACACCGTGCCGCGCACGCACGCACGCACGGGCGCGAGGAGACGAGACGCTCCTGCAGCACGCGGGGCGCGCACGCGCACTGCCGCCTCCCTGCAGATGCGAGCGGGGAGGGGTGGGGGGGAGGAGGGGGTGCGGGCTAGGGGGGATGAGGGAGGTGGCGGGGGATCGAGGGGAGGAGGGGACTGGGTTTATGTGCAGTAGTAATTCTGAATCTTGGAACTCGACGTATCTGCTGTATGAAGTTGGGTGTGCAGTGCGCTTGGACGGGTCCACGTGTGGTCAGTGCCCCGCGTTTTTGCGTTTAAAAAAAGATTTTGTTTCTGATGTACAAACGAGATTCGCGCCGTTTCAAGGACGTCAGGTGTATCTTCACCCTTCCAACTCTTGCGTCACGCCGATGGTGACTCAGATGTTGGGAAAATATTATATTGTGAAATAGACGTTAGCTGATAATTTAGTGGAAAATGTTCAATAAATATTAATTTACATTATGCCGGATATCTTATATCTGGAACGGCTGATCTGTAACCCGGCCTCACCATTTCGGTGCTTGTGTTGCGACTTTCAGGCTATTGTGCAATCGTATTTGATTATTCGACTTGCTTTCATTGTTGTCGCATTCAACGCTTCTTAATCCACTGCTGAGGGCCGTATCGGCCATAGTCAGAGATTGAGCAAACTTCACCAGGCTGACCATCGTGCGTCGAAGAATCGCAAAGAAGAAGACCATAGTGGTCAGTGCAGATTAGAGAGCGGGAAGGAGCACCAGACCTGTGACAAATCACTCGCCACTGATGTGAGCTGTAGGCGGCAATCAAACTTCGGTTGCCGGGTTCTCCGGCAACGTGCGAACTATTGCTCCCCCGGTCATGGGGCAGTATTAGGGCTGTGGGTGGTGTGTGTAGCGCGCAGGGCACAAACCCCACGGCTTCGCGAGTCTGCTACCGCTGTCACCACTGTCGCTCTCATGTGTCCCCAGTGCGACCACGTGGTCCCCGCGCCACTTCCGCCGGCGTGACCCGCGACTCGGAAGAGGCACAGCATGGCGATTAACTGGTGGGTGGAGTCGCTCGTCACCGGCCATGTAACTGTAATGACCTCGAATTGACCAGAAATTAGGGGGCCCGACTTTGAGT
>JAZEWU010000009.1:11288877-11303014 GCA_036362915.1 Geotria australis
GGTGGCGTTCATCGCCAGTAGCCTTTGTCATCTCGACTCGACTGGCCAGTCATTAACTGATGTGTTTGGATCTGTTTCAGAAACACTTCACTAAGCTAGCTGTAAGGTAATTTCTAGATCACAAGATAACTCGTGTAGAGTGGACATCTGCAGATGCATTCATTGGTTTTGGAGTTTGTTAAGTCAGACATCTCCATAGTATCCAACAGAGAATTACGATATAAGGATGCACTCAGTTGTGCGCACACCACCTAACCAGACGGCTGGGGATAATCGCAATGCCACCAAGACGAAGCGATGGCAACCTAGCCCAGGCATGGTCAATTATTTGCAGTGCTGTGTGTAAATGGTTTGGTTATTTTTGTTTGGTTAATTTGTTATTTTTATATTTTTCTTTGTTTTCGTTAATTTGCATGTGTGTTGTGGTGCAGGAATCCCGTAAAGAGGTTGCGGGCTCACTAGGTATATTTCTGCTGTAATCTTCTTCTTTGCGATTCTTCGAAGCACGATGGTCAGCCTCTGGACATCGTTGTCTTTCAGCTCGGCCTCGAAGTGTTTTACTAAACATCTATCAATCAGCACCGCCGTGTCCGTTTGCGTGTGACGCGCGCTTTGTAGGGACGTGGATCCCCGCAATGGGGTCGGGGTCTTCTTCTCAAACGACCTCTACGAGGAGCTGTCGTTCATGCCGGCGCTGGAGCGGCAGTGGGAGCCCGTGCGCAGGTGACGGCCTTGTGCTGACGGCGTCTTGAACGCTTCCCGAGGAGCTGCTTGCACGTAACTCGTAACGCCTGAGCTTGTGTTGTTTCTGCCTCTTTCTCGGATAAGTCGTCACTCGCAATCACAGCGTAGTAATAATAATAATAATAGCGTTTTATATAGCGCCTTTCACCCGAGGGTCACAAAGCGCTGCTGTCACTTGGTGCGGGAAGACATGGCTCCCAGTATTTTTAAGCAGCAGTGTCATTAAGCATCAATAAAACACAATTCATTTGATCATAATGCCATCGACTTGTGCATCTGATAACCCGTTACAGTTTAGAGGTGTCTTGTACTTAGCAACGTTTTTGCACGACACGTAAAAATGATAGGGGTGGGAAATTGTAACAAAACTCCAACCGAGATCCAAGAAACACAGCATTGTTTAACACAAAGATAACGTGCTGCTAGCTGCTTCTCCACACGGAGCATAATAGGTAACTTTCCATTGAGACCAGAACTGTCTTTTTCAAATGATTTTGAGATTTCAATAATACACAGAAAAGCATTTATTTTGGCATTTACCCATGTGCACATGGCTGAGGAAGCTTTTTCTTGAAGTCAAGAAGAAGCTTCCTCAGCCATGTGCAGCCCCTAACAACATCTCGAGGGGAAACCAGACTCCAGCTCTGGACGGAAAAGCTTGAGAGTGACCCTCCTGCAACTGGCATGGGAATCCCACCTGCTGAAGACTTCCCTCCTGGCTCAGATGCACCATGGATTCAGTGGAAGACACTCAACCGCCTGAGAACTAGAACGGGACGATCAAAAGATGCTTTGGTCAGATGGGGCTACACGACCGGCCCAACCACCTGTGAATGTGGAGAAGCAGACCATACTATGGAACACTGCCTTGTCTGTGCTCTACTACCCAACCTCTGCAGCTCAAAAGAGCTTGCGGAGTTCAATGAAAATGCAAGGGGCTGTGTAAGAAAATGGGAAACTGTAATGTAACCATCGCGCTTCGAAGAATCGCAAAGAAGAAGACCGGAGCTGTTCTGCAGCAGCACGGGCGAGGACGCGGGTTGGTTGCGTTGTTGTTATTGTGGACGATAAGTGCTGCTCTGCACCCACTGTGAATGCGCAGGGCCGCTGGAGATGCCCACGAGCAAGGGAGGGCCACGGACGCTCACGGAGCGACGGTGATAGTCGTCGCAGCTCAGAGCCCGAGGGGAGGGGAGCCGGCGGCCGACCCCCCGCACGGTCCCGCGCAGCCCGGCACGGAGGCCTGCGCAGGGCCCACGGCGGTGGGATGTTCCCCGCAGGAGAACACCGTGCAAAGCGTGGCCCTGCCTGAGCCCAGGGTGCCCTACCCTTGCTACTCGGCCCTCACTCAAGCTGAGCAGAAGCAATACCTGTACCTGCTGAAATGCAGCCTGGCCGGCGGCACTGAACCCGGCGCCTTCAGGGGAGGATGGAGCCAGCGGCTGGAGTTCCAGGTTGGTGTCTTGCTCGTCGCGGGGCGCTGTGCCAGAACTTTTCCGGCTGAATCTGTGGCTGGAAATTGCGGTGCGTTTCATGTAACCTGTTTTCAGGGAACATATTTTAGAACTGGCAGCTCTGTGTTGAGGTAACAACAATGCCAGTTTCAGACACATCCACGCTCACACACGTGCAGCAGTTTGGCGTCACAGGGCAAATCGGAGAGGAGAAGTAGAAGGGGGACCATAGGGATATTGACCTGGGCGAGCACGGACGAAGTGCAGATGCACTCATAGTTGAGTTGCTTCCTGACAGTAGTAAGAGCTATATGTCCTCTCTGACTATGAAGTTGAAAAGATCCAAGCATTGCAGAAAAAAACTCATGAATATAATTTTATAAAGTAAACAAGCTCAATGCATCATAAGATTTGAAGCCTTGTGAACTCCTTACCACATAAACGTGAACCGCAATAGTCGTTGTCATCAAGCCCACGTGACCCAATTATAACCAATTACAGAGCTTTTTTACAAAACCCAATACAGCTCCTGTCACGATATTCACAAACCAAATTCAGGCCATGTTAAACAAAAAAGCAAGGCTCGTTCAACATTGTACAACAATGTTTCCGCAGTAAGGTAGAACTGCTCTGCTTCACCTCATTGTGTTTTTGTGATGCCACCTTTTCCATCGGTAGAATGGTTGTTGTGGTCCACGGGAGCCGTGGTTTCCGAGAGGCCTGTTGTGGGTGTCACAGGTGACTGGCCCACTGTGGTGTGGGGTAGGCCAGTCACCCGCTCCACTTTGGTTTTATCGTCACGTTTTCAAGTCGTCGGCATACTTTTGCGTAAAGTAACTCGCGTATTTGGCCTCAATGTACATATCTGAACACTTACACATATAGCTTCAAGGGCCTGGAGCGTCAAAGAAAATCAGTAGAAGTTGGTTGAAATATCCCAATGTAGGACCACAGAGCTTGGGAAATTGTTGGAGCAGGTTCTGGCTGCCTTTTTACCGGGAAAGGTTTTCCGCTTCCCCGTGTGAAAACCGTTGCAGATTCAACAGCGTTTTTAGATTACATTTGCACGAACGACACTGTATAATATTACAATATTTATTTAAAAATGTAAAATATAAAGTGAAGGTGGAGAGCTGTAAAGTGGAGGAGGGTGCGACCGGTCTTGTTGACGCCTCTTGTGGGATGGACGCCCAGCACCTGAAGCAGCGCGTGGCCGAGGAGGTCCCCGAGTTCCTGCGGTTCCTGCACAACGTGGCCAAGCAGAACCGCGCCGACTACGAGCACCTGAGCCCGGCCGCCGCGCTCTACTCACAGGTGCACCGCGCTCACCACGGACAACTCGCTGGGCTCTGACCAGGAGAGCTACGCTGGGTCGTAGGACTTTTTTTTCTCAGGGTCTTCCTGCATTCGATCTTTGTTTAATGGGTTCAGCCAATTAATGGGGTGGCAGGGTGGCATAAGTGGTAACATCCACGTCTGACCGAAAGAAGGTCCTGCCCACAGCGGTTTGATTCCCACCTCAGACGCCTTTCTGTGCAGAGTTTTAGTGTTCTCCTCTTGTTCTGTATGGGTGTCTTTTGGTTTCTCCGGTTTTCTTCCATAACTAAAAAAAGCAGTCATTAATTAATTGGCCAATAACATCGTAATATATAGGATGCATTGTCTGGCGGGTAGGCAACGGCTGACCGCATGGCATGATGAATAGGGGAGAGTTTAATGGCGATTGCACGTTAAAATGTTCACAATTACACCTTCAGATGTGAAAGAAAAGTGCGAAGCGTTCCCAAGTATAGCCGCGTGAGCGCGTGTGGGGCCGTGTGTCAACAGAAGCACTTTGAGGCGAGTGTGCGGAGGGTGCAGCTCCTGCCTCCGTTCTACTCGCTGATGGAGACGCTGATGCTGATGGCCGGCGGTGTCGCGTCCCTGGTGCCCCTCGCTCACCACAAGACACTGCTCGCCCTGGTGGGCACCACTACGCAGCACCGCCCCGCACGCGGCACAGCACCGCCCCGCACACGGCACAGCACCGCACGCGGCACAGCCTCGCACCGCCACACAGCGGCTTCACGGCACAGCGCCTCTGTGTGTGTTGTGAGTGCCGTGTGTGGGGAGCGGTAGCCCAGTGGTTAGCGCACTGGGCTACGAATCTGGCGACCCGAGTTCGAATCCCGCTCACGGCCAACACCAGTGACGATTTTCTGAAACCGGTCCTGGGCCTCCCCTAGGTCGACTCAGCCTCAAATGAGTACCTAGTGCGGTGTGTAAATATCGCCACTAGGGAGACAAAGGCGGCCGGGCGTGGTGCTGGTCACCCAACCCCTCGTGTGCCGTGTCGACCTTCATAGGTGCTCGCTAACGGCACTTGCCCCAACAGTCTGTTAAGGCTATAACGGGGGATATTTATCTTTGTTATATGTGCTGGAGCGATAGCTTAGTGGTTAGTGGGTAGTTGTAGCGTAGTGGTTAGCGCGCTGGGCTACAAGCCTGGCGACCCGAGTTGTCTCGCTCACGGCCAACACCAGTGACGATTTTCTGAACCGGTCCTGGGCCTCCCCTAGGTCGACTCGGCCTCAAATGAGTACCTAGTGTGGTGTGTAAATATTGCCACTAGGGAGACAAAGGCGGCTGGGCGTGGTGCTGGTCACCCACCTCATGTGCCGTGTCGACTTTTATCATTGCTCGCTGACGGCACTTGACCCTGTAGTCTGTTAAGGCTATACGGGGCAGCTACGTGCTGTGTGTGTCACGCTGTGTGCAGGGAAAGGCTCAGTTTGTGAAGTTGCCATCAGGCCTGCGTGCCAACATGCTGGCGCTGCCCAGCAGTGCGGACGCGCTGCTCCCTCTGCTCTCTGAAAGGACGAGCCTCACGGTGATGCTTGCACTTTGCCACATTGGCGGTAGAATTACTGTTGCTCAAATCGACATTTTTGCTGTAGGATTTCTTGCATCCATGGTAATGGGGGATTCTGTTGTAAGATAGAATATTCCACAAACTTTGCTGCTAGAGACAGGATAGAGTCTCCTTTGAAATAATGACCTGGGTCATCAAAATGACGCATAAACAAGTTCAACAATGAAGCAAACATAAATATGTGCAATAACAACTGCCTTATAAAAACATATAAAACTGTCCACAAATAGTATTAAATAGAGGACATGTCTAATAACAAAAATTGGCTCGGGCAAATTACTTGTAAAAGCCGTAGTCTTCTTCTTAGCGATTCTTCGAAGCAGCGCGATGGTCAAATTACAGTTTCCCATTTTCTTACACAGCCCCTTGCATTCTCATTGAACTCCGCAAGGTCTTTTGAGCTGCAGAGGTTCGGTAGTAGAGCACAGACAAGGCAGTGTTCCATAGTATGGTCTGCTTCTCCACATTCACAGGTGGTTGGGCCGGTCTTGTAGCCCCATCTGACCAAAGCATCTTTTGATCGTCCCGTTCTAGTTCTCAGGCGGTTGAGTGTCTTCCACTGAAAGCCGTAGTAAAATGAAGTTACAGAAATATCAAAATAGATTCATGGCGATAATTGCACTTATTTTTTATTAACAGGCCCAGCTTTTCCCTGCACGTGCGGGCTGCATTGTCTCAGTGCTCTGCACTGTGCCGCACGGCTGAACCGGAGCGCGTGCGTGTGTGCGTGATGGGCAGGAGCTGAGTGAAGACGTGAACATGGAGAAGCTGGCAGTGAAGTATGGCGTGAGGGTCTGCATCACGGCTCACGCCTTGTTCACGCTGCTCAACAATCACGGCCCGAGCTTTCAGGACGCGTGGGAGGTGCCCGTGTGTGTGCGGCGGCCACCAGCGCGCGCAGGTCGGCACCGTCTCTGCCTCGCGAGTCTCCGTGGTTGAGGGGCAACAACGCGTTTAGTTCAGCAGCTCAGGGCGGTGGTTTTCAAGCGTCAGGGTGGCGCGGCTCACTGTCAAGGCTCAGAAACACATTCGCGGACTGCCATGCAGTCAAACACCTCTAGCCTCGTGAACACTGTTGTGAATGGAACAGTCCCGAAGACCACTCCCCCAGCCTCGCAGACGGCTCGAGGTGCGCGGAGCAACGCTTGGGAACCCGCGGTGCGCACGAGAGGCAGCGGCATTTGCTGCAGCTGCTACAGCGGATCCCAAGCGCTCGACACGCAGATCGCTGTCAACCCTCACAAATCACCATGCCCCAATTAGATATTACAAAATTAAAGCTACCCTAAAAGCACCATGACATGTGAATATGGAAACGATTAACTTTCCTTTCAGTGAATAATCAAGTGCAATGGATTGCAAAACACGGTGTTTAAAAAAAAAAAATCCTTGCGTCTGCGAACAGTTCCACGGCTGTGTGTACACAGTTGTGCTGGAGTATGCTGCCTTGAGACTATTTAGAGCGTTGATCCTCGCCGCTAGGGTGGCCACAGGCATAGCGGGTGTGTGTGTGCGCACCGTGCAGGGTTGCAGGCGGACAGCTTGGTGTTTGTAGAGTCGCCGCTGCCTCCCAAGGAGTGGACTGTGCGCGAGAGGAACCACGTGTTCTTCCAGGCCGCCGTGGAGGCAGCCATGATGAAATCCACAAGCAGCGTGGCCGTTGAGGCCATGACGCTGGAGCAGCCAACACCACCGGGCCCGGTGAGACCCACTCCCGTGGCACATTTACAACGCGGGCCGCCAGACCGATCTGCGGCTCGCAGTCATCGTACATTGTAATGGTGAAGCGCAGCACCTTGGGGTGCGACAGGGATGTCCTCAAGCCCCTTGCTCTATTTCACAGCTTTTGTGACCACGTAGTTCAAGACCATTGGACCTTATTGGCCCAACACCAATAAGTTTGAAGGACAATGCATTATCACAGCATTAATTTGCATGGTTTTGCCACAAGCATATGTGGCTGCCTGCAAACTGGAACCTTTGCAAAAAGGTGTCCACTTAGTGTTTCAAGATCTTAACACTGTTTTCTCATTGCCGGAAAGGGTAAAACGTTGTATTTTCTACACGTAGTTCAAGACGTTTTTGAATTCTGTGGAGGCTGATGGATGCCCGGATGCATTCAAGAGGTGGCTCTAACTGGTGAATGATATCCATGGCTCGTCATCACTATTCTGAAGCATGGAGATGTACGATGGCAAGCCAGGAGATGGCGAGTTCGACACCCTTGGGTAGGGGTGGAGTTTTCAGAAAATGTGTGATCCACCAGCCCTGGTGTCCGCATTGCAGCATTACAGATGTGCATAGCCAGTGAAAAGCGGTCCCAACCTCGGCATCCTGTTTGATATCACAGGCTAAATAAGTATCTGGCAGATCATGTAAACATCAGCACTAAGCGCGTACATTTGATCCTTGCAGCCTACATAGATGTTTCAAAGAGCACTTGGCAGTCGGTAAGGCTGTTTAGCGGTATGTGTGTGAGCACGGGCATAAGTCTTTATGCGTCCCTGCGTGTGGTTCTGGAGTGTCCCGTGGGACACGGTGAGATGCCACTCACGCGAGCGGACGACGTCGGGCTGGACCTAACGACGGACTACACGAAGATGGAGACGTTTGGGGATGAGAGGCCCGTCCCTCGCCAGCAGCCGAGCCAGGATCCGTTCCCGGTCGTGGAGCAACTCGGAGAAACCCGGAGCGGGTTCCACGGCGCCGGTGTGAAGGTCGGCGGAGCAAGCGGAGCCACGGAGGAGAACAGGCGGCCTCTGCCGGGTGTCGCCGGGCTCCTGGTGGCGGCCGGCGCCGGCCGCCCGGCCGCTCAATCCTCCGACCAAAGTCTCGCGGCTGCAAGCGAGCGCGCGCCGACCTCGTTCGGTCCGGACTCGGAGGGAGCATCGCCGAGAGAGCCCGGGCTCGACAACACGAGCTCCTCCGGCGCGGAGGGAACGTCGGGGATGCGGGAGCTCCGGTCGAGCGAGAGCGGCACCGAGTCGAGCGACACGGAGCTCGTCATCGACGAAGAAGGCGGCGCCGGCGGCCGCTCCGGGCGCACGGAGCGGCCCGCCTGCGGACAGCAAGGGCCGCGCGCGCAGCTCTCTCCTGCGTGCCTCGCGAGCTCTGGCCCGGCGGCGTCCTCGGCCTCGCAGGGCGCGTGCCAGGAGGCCGGCTCCGACGGCACCCAGAGCAGCCCTCGCACGAGGGCGGCCAGAGCGGCTCAGAAGAGGCGGAGCGGATCTACCGACACGGGCCCCCTCGGACACATCCTAAAGATGCAAACGAAGCTGATGGAGACGCACGTGAGGAGGCCGCCCCCCCCGGCTCCCGCGTCGCACGGCCCGCCCCCCCCCACTGCGCCGACGGTGGCACCGTCGGGGACGGAGCTCAGCGACGGCGAACCGCGACCTCCGAACTCTCCGCGTGCTTGGCCCGGCGGGAACAGCCATGACGCCCGCCTGGGAAGGGGGGAGGTGGCACCTGCACCGGAGGTGCGGGGTGTCGGTGAGTAAAACTGAGTACTCTTATTTATTATTGTTACACTTGTTTACCCAGGAAAGCCATGGGACTCCTAGAGAGTGTCGGCAGGGTGACACCACTTGGGATTCAGAGGCCTTACCGTAGTGGTCAGGGTAGAGAAGTGTGATTCTCCTGTGAGCGTGGTGCTTGCTGCACTCATACGGTCACCACGTTTGACCCGGGCGGTACATTCGGGTGGCAGCAATTGATTTGTATGAGAGCTGGTACCAGTATTGTGTTGACCTTTATTACTGATAAATTACAGTTCCCTCGGTCATGGCCAAACCAGGAAATTCCTGGAAAAAAAAATAGTTATGGAAAGTCATGCGAATTGGGCAAATATTAAAAAGTCATAGAATTTCACCTCAAGCAGCCATTTCATATTGATGGATTTTCACAATCGTGGCTGTGGCAGTCATCCGGTTTGCTGATTTCCTTCAACCTGGTTTCAAGCGCACAGCTTCACACCTCAGTGACGATTCCGTCCCACAGAGCTCTTGCCCAAGGAGCTGCTGCTGGAGCAGGAGCATGCGTCAGAGTTCGTGCCTCTGGCCACGGGGAACGTGGCCTACAAGCTGCTCAGTCTGGCTGAGCTGCCCCTGCTGGTGCGCACACACGTGCACAGGGCCCAGACCCGGCCCAGGAAGGCCTCCCGCACGGCCACCAAGAAGGTGAAGGGATTGGTGACGGCTGTGCGCGCTCTAGGAATGAGACCACGATGGTGCCTCGTGTGGTTGGTGAAGGGCACCCAGGCCACTGGTGCGCTGTGGCTACTCAGCAGCGGGGCGTGGTGTTAGATAGATGTTTATTACAGCAGATAAATACCCAGTGAGCTTGCAAGCTCTTTACTGGACTCCTGCGACACAACATGCGAATTGCTGATATCCAACAGCGTGCCACTGTCTCATAGGGATGGGAAGGCTATTTACGTGTCTAGAGGAGGTAACTATGACCACTGTCGTGTTTATACGAGGTGACGAGGAGTTTATGCCCATCATCCCTTCGGAGTCTATAAATTAAGTACCACTTTGTGCGGAAGGCCATAGTGGTTTCCCTCTCGAGACTCGTCCCTGCCACAGCAATGTGGAATTTTCACCATTGGCTGTGTAGAGCTGTCAACGGGAGATGGACACCAATGCACCGATGCTCACCTGAGCAGCAAATCTCTTGTGGCTTTGACGCGACAGGAGCCACGATGAATCGTGGCCCCATAATGCTTTTCGTTCTCGTGCAAAGCGGCGAATGCACAGTGGGCACGAGGTCATGCGTGTCCTGTTTGCGAATGCCAACAGCACGTGCCAGTGCGCGTGTTTGCCAAGACCGAGTACCAGGCCTGCTACGGGCTCGAGGCCAACACCCCAGCCGAGGACTGCGCACTGTGGCTGGAGGCGACGCTCAACAGCAACAGTTGGTTCTACAGGGGTAAGGCCACACGCGCCATGGCCCCACCACCCCTCACCACAGCCCCACTACCCCTCACGGCCCTACTACCCCGCACGGCCCGCGTAGCACAAAGCAGGATGCAGCCCGAATGTGAAGAAGTCGCGCCCAGGCTGGGTTCTCCAACACTTCGTCAACGAGAGCGTAACGCGAATTTGGAAAGTGACGTTGCCGTGTCAGTTTCTGCCGCCCGTTAGACATCGTTGCCCAGGTGAATCGGCAGCGGCGGTTGTGACGTGTTGTGGCTAATCTTCATTCAGATATAGCAAGCTGGTAACTATCGTTTGCAGTGTGCCAGACATTCCCCATAACCGGAAAGGCTCTCTCCCCAATGACTGTGGCTTTGAGAGATTATTCTGTATAATGTTTAAGTGATGTTTATTCGTTCACATGTGATGTCAAGTTTACTTTACGATGAACGGAGCACATTTTATTACATCGCCGTTGCCTTTTACGTTTTGCTTCTCTTCGTTTTCTGCACCGACATAATTTTTGTTTGGAGCAAGAACCTTCATGTTCAGGGTCTCTTGCAAAACACTTTTGTCCCAACGGGGCCTCTGGGTGTAAATGTCGACTTGCCGGTGGCTGCTGGAGCCCGGGCCTGGCGTGCGTGCGTGGGTGATGTGTGCGTGTGGCCGCGTGCAGGCCGCGTGGACGTGCTCGCCGCCGAGCCGCTGCTCGTGGAGGAGTTCTCCTCCGCCGATCTGCACCGTAGCCTGCACTACAAGTGAGCGCGGCACCGCACCGACCTCTCGCGGAGATAACAAGACACACCGCACCGAGCCACGGGATGAGAGACGTGCAAACCTCCGTTACAGTCGCGGGCCACCGTAGTGTGTGACGTGCACACGCTGCTGGTGATGTTGTCACGGAGTTGCTGTGTCTCTTTTCCAGCCCGACTGAGCCTCTGAAGTTGCTTCAGAGGATAATGAAGAGGCTGTACAGGTCCGTTCTCACGAGTTCTCTGTGATGTTTTATTTTCAATTATTTGTTTATGTCATAGGTGCAGAGACAGTCTTTGTTGTAGTGCGACGTGGGAGGCGAAACGTCGCGAGGGAGAGATGGAGATCGCTCAAAACAGCTTTCGTCAATTACAACTGTGATGTTCAGAGTATTAATGTGCCAATATTTATTATTGCTTTGGCTCACCGATAGTTTGAAGTTGAATTCTCACAGCAAAACTTCGCAATTGCGACATTATAACTACATCGGAAATCTTCAGAAAAAGTCAGAATAGCTGTCACCTCACCAAGCTTATTACATAGGTGTCTTCACCTCGCAGGCACTCCTAATCAGCTTTAAACCAATACAAAAGCATTTTGGTATTTTACCTAGAATAATTATCAACGTCGCAATATTCACTATAAGCACTGATGAATATAAGAGCCTAGTAGTAGCAGGATAACATTGTTCCGCGTTGGGACAACCCACCGATGTATTGTAAATCTAGTCACTTGTGTTTCTTGCATGCTTGTGCAGCCTGCCTGCAGGACACTACCTGCTGAGCCACGTGGCTGCAGACGTATCGGCCACGCTGTACCGCAGCGTGTCCGACGCCCGCAGTGCGTACAACCTGCACGCGGCCCACGGGCAGCTCCCCAAGGCGGCCTGCTCGCCCTGCGTGCCCTGGGTGCCGATCAACACCGGCCTCCTCCTGCCCTTCCACTCGCAGTACGGCCGCGTCCCCGGGACCTTCCCTCCCGCGCCCCAGTCCCAAGGCTATGGCGCCGCAAATAAGGTGAGAGGGGGCTGCCTGTGCAGTCCATGGGAAAACACGCGGCGTCCCAGAGATGTTAGTTTAGTTTTGAGTTTATTTCATTCAATCGAGTGAGAACTCATCTGCAAGAGTGACCTACAAACCCCTCAGGCCCTGCGTTGTGCTGTTTAGCACCGTGCACTAGAAACACAGTTGGATGATCCATGGGCCAATTCTTGGTTTTTACCAGCTAGCCGCAAACTATTTATTACTCTGTAATGTTATATGTTAGGGATGCACATCGGCTGTTTTATAATCTAGAGGTGAGGAATAGAATGATACACTGACAACTTGCCTCACTAGTTCATCTCGCTTTGTGTCAAATAAAAAATCGTAAATGTTTAACCCGAGAGCACCAATTGCAATAGATCTAAATTATTTATTTAAAGAAAACGTGGATAACTAAAGAAAGTGTGGATAATTGAGTATTTGCCTTTCTAACTTTATTTGACTTCTCAAATCTGTGGAAGTTCCTGAGCCTTCTGAAATGTTGGTCTGTGTTGAGTTTGTATTTTCTAGCTAGGGCGTAGGCCTCATTGTAGCAAATGCCTAAACCTTTTTTCTGAATTGCAACATCAGCCGGTTACAGTGTGACGTGACTTTATTGGTGCAACGTAACCGAGTGCAGAGCGCATCTGACGACGCACGAAGGTCCGTTCGCGTTATTTAAGATGGTCGACGACATGTGCCGGCAGAGAAAACACTCCACGAATGCCGGTGGCGCCCATCGAGGCGGCCACGGGGACGGCAGCGGTCACCACGCTCCCGATACGAGCGGCGCCGCAGGCGGTGCCTCGAGCAACCAGAAGAAGAAGAACAAGAATAAGGGGATGAAGAAGAAGGTGGCCTGGGAGGAGAGGAAGCAGCAGCAGAGGAAGCACAAAGGTGGCGGTCAAGAGCCGCAGCCTGGCCAGCCATAGATTGTCGGCGTGTTCGGACTTCAGCCGAAGGAAGTCAGCCCAATACAAAAACAGCGTGGTTCTTGTCGATACGTACCTAGCCTGTGTGTGCTGTG
The DNA here is from genome assembly GCA_036362915.1 of Geotria australis. Taxonomy (NCBI): domain Eukaryota; kingdom Metazoa; phylum Chordata; class Hyperoartia; order Petromyzontiformes; family Geotriidae; genus Geotria; species Geotria australis. Next base: position 11,301,705 of record JAZEWU010000009.1, read on the forward strand.
TGCTGGGCTGTTTGAGATCAACGCTTCAACAATGAGAAAATAAAATCATGATCAGGTACGATGAAAATGCATGATGGCCGGCTTAAGTACAGATCTACCGGAAGGGATGTGTATTTGAGTTACGTGTATGTTACGGTCATCACACGCATGAATAATGCAAACCCGTAAACATGCCTTACACAAGATGTGTGCCTACTTTGATTGACGTTGTTGTAAAATGCTTTACATTCAGCCCGAAACGATTCCAGGGTCCATTAAGATTTCGTTAATAACCCAGGCTGGGGGAGAATGTTTGCATGGATGTGTGTGTTTATAAGGTTTGTGGTGTGTGTAGGAGGTTCTACATGGTGTCGGCATTGCCCCTGTAACGTGCTGATATGTTTTCTTACGAATTTACACAAGGTGGCATTGCCACAAGGCGCTTGGGTCTGCATAGATCCGGTCTGCATAGTTCCGACTGGAATTATGATTTTATTTGCTTCACACTTTACAATAAATACATTTGCAATAATCGTATCGTTACCGAACTTTCTTTGTCCCTCTAGGAGTCTAGGTAGTGTGCTCAGGTCCCACACGTTTCATAAGCTGCCTGTCTCTGGCTCATTGGCAGCAGGCCACATTCCTGTAAACTAATTAACCTAATGCAGTCAAGTGATCTTCCGAAAGATCTCCATGCCTCAGATTAACACATATTCCGCCATGTTCAATAGGACTTTGCCATGGTGACCAACACGACCTCACGTCGGAGCGCTGCTGGTCGTCACTAGAGGCTGTCCTTGCCCAGAGTTCTCACCTGGTTGAAACAAAACAAATTTGGACTGTGCGGCGAGGAGCGGTTATCGAGTTACAGTCCCGACAACTTTATTTCCCCCGTGCCGCAGCCTGAGTGAACACAGCAACACACATACATGACGCGCAATAATGATAAGAAATACAACTTATAACGCACACATTAATTCAATTTCGAAGGTATTCATTCAAACAATTCAGAGGTGTGCAGAGAGGCGGGGAGGGGGGAAGGCAGCCACGGGTTAGCCGGCGCCAACATTTGTCACACTGCGACCTATATATTATGATGTTATCGGCCAATGTATGCGTGTTTTTTAGTTGTGGGAGGAAACCAGCGAATCGGGAGGAAACCCACGCAGAACAGAGGGGAGAGAACACACGAACTTCACACAGAAAGGTGCCCAAGGCAGGAATCGACACGTCTCAGGCTGATGACCATCGTGCTTCGAAGAATCGCAAAGAAGAAGAAGGCAGTCCGCCTTTCCCTCCCACCCTCCTCTCCCTCACCCCAGCCTCTCCCT
>JAZEWU010000010.1:0-22032 GCA_036362915.1 Geotria australis
CCCCACCCTCCACTCCCCCCCATTCACCGTCCCTGCGGCTCCCGTCGTCCGCCCACAAGCCTACTGGATCTGAGTGGTGACCGCGCCGTCCACGCCGCTCTGCTCAGGTAACGGTTACCGCTCCCATCGTCTTGACCACGGCCTCTGTAACATGCGTGGTGTCTCACATTGTATTGTGAGGTCAATGGTTGGTGGCAAGCAACGCTATGTGTGATGGTCTGCTGTATGTGAGGAAGAGAGAACGGGAGATCTAGCCTGTGTTGGTAGGAGTGGTAGGTGATAGATTTAAAAACACGTAAATATGTAGACTTGCTCTTTTTTTTGGGATAGCTGTGTCGAGCGTTCCTCCTCTCTACCTCCGCGAGGTTCCACCTCCCTGGTTGGAGGCGCCGTCAGGCGTCGGACTGGTCCAGCTGAAGCATCCTGTGTTTTATATCCAGTATATCTAGTGCGCGTTTATTCTGTACACTGCGCGCCTATGTGATTTCTAGTCCTTAACAGAAACAGCTGAGATGGGCTGGCCACCTTGCTCGGATGAATGACGAGAGTCTGCCCAAGGCTGTCTTTTATGGTCAAATCAAGGAAGGTCCAAGAAACGTAGGCCACCCACGATTGTGATACATCGACGTAACCTCCTGGGATGCTCATGCCAGTGGTATAACTGAATGGAAACAACATGTGAGAAATTCAAGAAAACTTGTTGATGCGCACATCGAGAAGGAAAACCAGAGACGTAAAGAACACTGACATGCTTCCAAATCCAACTTAGCAACGGGACACCTATCTTGCAACTTCTGTGGCAGGAGATGCACACACAGAATCGGTTTACATTCACATATGAAGCGATGCCAGATACGTCATACTTAGTATTGAGTGACAGCCAGAGAGAAGAGAACGTGGTTGACATTACTAAGCGGTCGTGTTGGGGATTGTCTATTTGTGTCCATGTTTGTGCTAAAGACCGACTGATTGTAACACGACAATTGCTCTTAAGAGCTGCTCTTTGTGGATAGCCGTGTCAAGTGTTCATCTGATTGTAACACGTTATGGTGCTGTAAAAAAAACCTGTGGCTTACGGCACGCAGTGACATCTAACTGAACTCATAACCTGTCTCTTTTTGTACTTTTCTTAAAGTATTAACAGTGTAATGTGTGTCCACTGTTCTTTACCGATGTTGTATCTGTGTGCCAGTGTTTCTGTGTGTTATTAAGCGTTGTATCCTGTGCGTAACAGATGTTCCTCTCAATGGGGTGATGCTGCCTACATGTTTTTAGTGAACGATGGAAATTATTCCATTCATCCATTGTCAGAAACCGCTTAATCCTGCACAGGGTCGCGGTCTTCTTCTTTGCGATTCTTCTAAGCGCGATGGTTAAATTAGTTTCCCATTTTCTTACACAGCCCCTTGCATTTTCATTGAACTCCGCAAGGTCTTTTGGGTCGCGGTGAGCCAGAGCCTATCCCGGCAGACACAGGGTGCAAGGCAGGGCTAGACCCAGGATGTTAAACCCAGTCAACCCTTGCAATATCAGTATCATTGCCCCTGTATAGGAGTAAAGTCAATCCACTGCTGGACGAGGGCATGCGGGTCGTGGGGGTTATTTGATCATACTTCACCAATGCTGGTCAACCCGGGTTGGAGAATGCAGGGAGCATATACGGAGTTTAATACAGTAAAACTATGTATTTGCTGTCTGCTGATGCAGCGCTGCTGCATCAAGCAGGTTTGCAAGCTCAAACCTGCTTAGCTTGCCAGATCAGATCTGATGACGTAGACATTCTAGGTGGGTTGGTCAGAGGTTCAGTTTAGTAACAATCATTTGATGTGTTTCCCGCTCATACGAGCACGGGGAAATGTTTGTTGCTTACGGTCAAAAGCAGAGGTGAAAATGCCGCATTCCTATAACATCCTTTTTTAACATGTAATAATTTACGATTTTAGAGCGTCTTTCACTTAAAGGCTGCAAAGCGCTGTACAAAAATAAGAGATTTACTAAATCAATAGAAAAATAATCGGCGCACAGGCTGATAAACGCTACAAATAGTAGCTGCAGTCATAAATGTAAGTACAATAATAATGTGTGCCTCTATCACGTCAAACAGCCTGGGCTATCTTGCAAAACAGAAACATGTTTTATCAGGGTCTTACTTGGTTAATTGAAGGACGCTGACATGGTTCAAATAAAGGATGCCACGCATGATTGCGGATCTCATTGGGCTCTTGTGCTTTATCAGTAGTGGCCACCACTGCTCAAATAAAGCAAATCTATTGAACTTAGCATCGCATCTCATTTGGGCTCATGTGGTTCAAGTACACCAGTCTTATTAAATAAATCACGCTAATTGAACGAGAACTGACATCAATGGGCCCTTGTCAGTTTAAATACAGGATACTGACTGGATCTGTTGCAAGAGGACCATGGCTTGAGGATGATGCTGTTAAGAATCCGTGCCCTGGAGCAGCGAGGAAGCACAGACCAGAGTCTGTTTTTATTCCTCGGCCAACTGGTGTCTCTGAGGGCTAAATATATTCCCAGGCCAAATTTGTCTATTGGGAAAGGGGGCCTTATTTATTTATTAACATATTTTTAGCCTCACTGTACGCTAACACTGCTACATTACCTCTCCTGAGCTTTGGTCTTAAGAGCTGCTCTTTCGGGATAGCCGTGTGGAGTGTTCTTTCTCGACACAGCTTTTGAGAGCAATTTTCAAACATTGAGCCATGCGAACCTCCATCAATACATTCCCTATTCTTGTCTCTTTTTGTACTTTTCTCAAAGTATTAACGGTGTAATTTGTGTCGACTGTATCTGCGTGCCAGTGTTTCACACAGAAACACTGTGTGCCAGTGTTTCTGTGTGTTATTAAGCGTGTATCCCGTGCGTAAGAGATGTTCCTCTCAATCTGCTGATGCTGCCTACATGTTTTTAGTAAACGATGGAAATGATTCCACCCGGTCAACCCCTGCAATATCGGTATCATTGCCCCTGTATAGAAGTAAAGTCAATCCGCTCCTGGACGAGGGCATGCGGGTCGTGGGGGTTATTTGACCATACTTCAGCCTAGTTTTTTTACAATCTGATTAAGCTGAATCTGCATTAAAACAGTTTGACAATTCTGAAGAATGATTGTCTGCTTATTTCGTTTGTATATTCTGAAATCCGATGACCCGAGATCAATTCCCACTTGCTCATAACCAACTTCTAGTGACGATTACCTGCAACCAGTGCTTTGCCTCTCATCGTTCGACTCAGCCAAAAATGAGTACCTGGTGCAACGTTTAAACATCGCCACACGGGAGACAAAGGCGGCCGGGCGTAATACTGGCCACCCACCCTCTCGTATGCTACGACAGCTTTCACAGGTGCTCGCTAACAGCACTTGCCCAAACAATATGTTAAGGCTATATATATGTCTTTGGGGCGGCACGGTGGCGTAGTGGGTAGCGCTTCCGCCTCACAGCGAGAAGTCCCGGGTTCGAATCTCGGCTCGGGGTGCCTTGCTGTGCAGAGTTTGCATGTTCTCCCCGTGTCCGCGTGGGTTTTCGCCGGGCACTCCGGTTTCCTACCACCGTCAAAAGACATGCTGCCAGGTTAATTGGCGTACTGACTAAATTTTCCCCAGGTGCCCTGCGATGGACTGGCGTCCCATCCTCGGAGTTCCCCTGCCTTGCGCCCTGTGTCTGCCAGGATAGGCTCCGGCTAACCGCGACCCTGCATAGGATTAAGCGGTTTCTGAAAATGGTTGGATGGATGGATATATGTATTTGCATGTGTGTGTGTTTGCATGTCTGTGTGTTCAGACATGTCTGTGCTTAAGGTCCACGCTCGGCAAATTTTCGACTCCAGGGGAAATCCCACGGTGGAGGTGGATCTGTACACACACAAGGGTGAGCTGCACACCCACACGGACACAGCGAAGTGTTTCAATCACACGCGTCTAACACTATAGTCTATTTGTTATTATGCTTACCCAGAAAAGCTTCACCGAGCCTCACAACTCTCCTTAAGGACGGTCATATCAAGTACTCGCAGTATGGAGCGAAATCGCTTCATCCCAATTGAGTAGTTATGAGTTGATTTGTTTTACTTTGTAATGTTAGGCCGATATTGTACCAGTTACATTGTAGCTATGGGAGGAAAGTGGAGAACCTGGAGGAAATTCATGCAGAATAGGGGGAGAACACAGAAACTCTGCAGAGAAAGGCGCCCAAGGCGGGATTCGAACCGCCTCGGGCAAGACCATTCTGTCTGTGAGGCGCAGATGTTACCACTGCCCCGTGTGAGTGCAGTGTGTGAGGTGAGTGCGGTGTCGTGGGTCTCCACTCAGGACTCTTCCGTGCGTCGGTGCCGAGCGGAGTCTCCCGCGGAGCCCACGAGCCCGCAGAGCTGAGAGACGGAGACAAGACGCGATTCCTCGGACGAGGTGACGCGGGGAGATGCGGGGACGAACCCGCACACATACGGGGAGGCACAGGGAGACACTGGGAGACACGGAGGGGGTTACTGAGAGACATGAGAACACAGTCAGAGCCATGGCAAGACACCTGGGGACATGGGTGAGACACGGGAAGATGCAGGGAGACATGGTGAGACAGGTGCAGACAAGGCATCGGGAATTACAGCAGTGACTCGTATCCGGACAGGTGACAGCCCTAGTGGGTGGGAGAGTGTGTGAGTGAGTGGGTGAGTGGGAGATGTGGAAGGTTAATGAGTGAATGAATGACTGAGCATATGAGTGAGAGAGTGAGTGCGTTGCTGAGTGGGTCGTAGGGTTGTCACTTTTTCCACATACAAAACCCGGACGTATTTCTTTGTCAGCCGAGGTTGATCATAACTGGGCAGTACTTGCTGTGTACTGTATTTAGGTTCAGTACAATACTGTGCCACCAAACCCAGACAGATGGCAACCTCACTGCCTCCACCTAATGTTCAGTGCCGGTCTTATATAGATAGATAGGTGTTTATTATTACAGCATAAAAATACCCAGTGAGCTTGCAAGCTCTTTACGGGACTTCTGTGACACAACAAACATGCGAATTGCTGACATTAATTAAAATATATACAAGATTCATACATAACCAACATTTAAAGCAACCAACAAAAAACATTTACACATAGCATTGCACACATTTTTCAAATAAAATAGCCCAAAATACATAGCGTTGCACTTTTTTTTTTCAAATAACCATATAAGATTAAGCCTGTGGATTGCGATAGCGAAAATAACTAAAGCATATTAAGGGTAAACATAATCAACGTTAAGACGGAAGAGTGTCAAAAATTGGAACGTTTAGAACACGAATCAAGATTAGCAATCACAACTAGGCAGACATTTCAATTATATCTGGGATCTAAGTTTAGTAATGGACGGTAGTGACTGTAGCTTCAAGCTCATGGCTATATTGTTCCAGACACGTGGTGCAGCTGCCACAAAAGCTTTTTTTTTAATAGGTGTGCACTAACAGCAGTCGTCTGTAGGGATTAACTTTGGATGCGTGTGTGTAGGTGTGTCCCGTGTGGTGAAGTATATCAATCAGTACATTGGTCCAGCACTCTGCAGTCAGGCAAGTGTGTGTGTGTCTCCTGTGTACATGTCTCGGTGTGTGCTTTGTGGGAACGTTAGTGTATTGCTAGCGCGCGATGCTACAAACCCAGAGACCTCAGTGCAATTCCCGCCATGGCCAACAGCAGTGACGATTTTGTGAACTGGCCCTGGAAAGGCTCCCGTGGTCAACTCTGCTTCAAATGAGTGCCTAGTGCGGTGTATAAACATTGGCACGAGCAAGACAAAGGCGGCCGGGTGTGGTGCCGGCCTCCTCCTTGTGTGCCATTCCGGCCTTTATGGGTGCTCATTAACAGCACTTGACCCTACAGGCTGTTAAGGCTATACTTGAGATCTTTGTCTCTGTATGTACAGTTCTGGATATACTGTGTTTGTGTACTCTATAGAGAAATGTTCATATTTTTAAACGTTATCAGAATTGAAAATTAGCTTCTCCGCAGCCCTGGGCAGCACTTTGTGACCCACGGGTGAAAAGCGCTCTATAAATGCTATTATTATTAAAATTCGAAACCTCTGTTAATCCATACTTAAAGATCCTATCGTTATGAACTTTGGGTAATGACCGAAAGAACGAGATCGCGGATACAAGCGGCAGAAATTAGGTTTCTCCGCAGGGTTGCTGGGCTCACTCTCCGTAACAAAGTGAGGAGCACAGAAATCCGGGACAACCTCAGAGTAGAGTCGCTGCTCCTTCGGATTGAGAGGAGCTATTTGAGGTGGTTCGGGCATCTGATAAGGGTTCCCCCTGGAAGGCTCCCTGGGGAAGTTTACCAGGCACGGCCCACTGGGCGGAGACCTAGAGGCCGACCCAGGACACGCTGGAGGGATTATATCCTTCGGCTGACCTGGGAACGCCTGGGAATCCCCCAGGAAGACCTGGAATCTGTTGCTAAGGAAAGAGATGTCTGGTCCACTCTCCTTGGACTACTGCCACCGCGACCCTCACCAGGACAAGCGGTATAGAAAATTGATGTGCCGTTCTCTCCACAGCTCGAAAAAAAAAAACCCCAAAAAAAATTATTGCTGATTTTCCGTGCTCTGTCGTTGTTGACATGTCGTTCTCTCTGCAGCTTTGTGCAGCGCTTTGTGACCCTCGGGTGAAAGGCGCTATATAAATGCTATTATTATTATTATTACAGGGAATCGACTATTGTGCTGGCCCTGAGCTAGTGCCAAACGTTCCACATTCCCACAGTGGGACCAGTCTATCCATTGGATTACTACTTTTGAAAACGCAGTACATTGTGTCAATCACTACACATTACCATCCAAATGGGCCATAAGTTTTAGAGTGTGTGATAGTTGGGTTATCAGTTTAGTCAATCCATCTATTATCAGTTCCCGCTTAATCTTGGAGAAGGTTGCGGTGAGCTCGGAATCTATCGTGGTAGACACAGGGCGCAAGGCAACGATATACCCATGATGGGATGCTAGGCATCATGTCTTTGACTGTTGGAGGAAACCGGAATACCCGGCAAAAACTTACATGACTATGGAAGAACATGCAAACTCCACACAGAAAGATACCAAATTAGGGATTCAAACCCGGTACCTTCTTGCTGTGAGGCGACAGCGCTACTCACTTTGTCACCGTGCCGCCCCGTTATAAGTATAGCGCTGAGTAAATATACATCTGGCCAACGTTCCTTGTTTACTGGGATAATGCACAGCAGCATCGTCATGGTCATCATCGCGTGGTTGAGTGGTGCGTGTTTTCTCCTTTTTGCAGGACGTTAATGTCAAGGATCAGGAGAAGATCGATGACCTCCTCATGGATATGGATGGAACCGCTGACCTTTGTGAGCTCTCACCTGACCTCCCTGCAAATTTCCTGGATAGATAGACATCTATTATTGCAGTAGAAAAATACTCAGTGCGCTTGCAAGCTCTTTACGGGATTCCTGCGATTGACGGCAGCCGCCCTCCATCAATGATGGGAGACACTGGGGCGATGGATGGTGTAGATGGCTCTTGGTGGTGTTGTTGTTGATGTAACTGATGTTGACGATAGTGTTATCATCGTTGTTGTGGGTGTGCGCAGCTCGGTTCGGCTGTAACGGGCTGCTGGGTGTAAGCGTGGCGGTGTGCAAGGCGGGCGCGGTGGAGAGCGACGTACCGCTCTACAAACACATCGCCCACCTGGCGGGGAACACCAACCTGGTGCTGCCTGTACCGGTAACGCGACTAGATCCCCCGAATAGCCTGAACAGACTGTAGGATCAAGTGCCGTTAGCGAGCACCTATGAAGGCCGACACGACACACGAGGGGGTGGGTGACCAGCACCATGCTCGGCCACCTTTGTCTCCCTGGTGGCGATGTTTATACACCGCACTAGGTACTCATTTGAGGCCGAGTCGACCTAGGGGAGGCCCAGGACTGGTTCAGAAAATCGTCACTGGTGTTGGCCTTGAGCGGGATTCAAACTCGGGTCACCAGGTTTGTAGCTCAGCGTGCTAACCACTGAGCCACCACACACACAATAATAATGTATTAATTTTACATTTACAACAAAGATCCCCTATATAGCCTTAACAGACTGTAGGGACAAGTGCTGTTAGCGAGCACCTATGAAGGTCGACACGGCACACGAGGGGGTGGGTGACCAGCACCACGCCCGGCCGCCTTTGTCTCCCTAGTGGCGATGTTTACACACCGCACTAGGTACTCATTTGAGGCTGAGTCGACCTAGGGGAGGCCCAGGACCGGTTTCAGAAAATCGTCACTGGTGTTGGCCGTGAGCGGGATTCGAACTCGGGTCGCCAGATTCGTAGCCCAGTGCGCTAACCACTGGGCTACCGCTCCCCACTACAACACACACATGCATACCAAACACAAACATCCCCCATATAGCCGCAACACAACTTTGAGACAGGTGTCCTAGGAAGGCCGGAATGGCATAAAGGGAGTGGGTGGCCAGTACCATGCCTGGCTGCCTCTGTCTACCCAGTGACCATGTTTCCACACCAGGTATGCAATTAAGGCCGAGTCGACCTAGGCAAGGCCCAGGACCGATTCAGATAATAGTCACTGATATTCCATCCATCCATTTTCAAAAACCGCGGTGAGCCGGAGCCTATCCCGGCAGACACAGGGCGCAAGGCAGGGAAACACTGAGGATGGAACGTCAGTCCATCACAGGGCGCCTGGGGAAATGTAGTCAGTACGCCAATTAACCTAGCAGCATGTCTTTGGACGGTGGGAGGAAACCGGAGTGCCCGGCGAAAACCCTCGCGGACACGGGGAGAACATGCAAACTCCACACAAAAAGGCCCCTGAGCCGAGATTCGAACCCGGGACCTTCTTGCTGTGAGGTGGCAGCGCTACCCACTACGCCACCGTGCCGCCCAGTCACTGAAATTGGCTGAGCGGAAATCGAACTCGGGTGGTCGAGTTCATAGCGCAGTGCGCTAACTGCTGCACCACCGCTCCCCACAATCACATAATACACACACGTGCAGCTGTAGCTCATGTCTTCTTCTTTGCGATTCTTCGAAGCACGATGTTAGGTCAGCCTCTGGACATCGTTGTCTTTCAGCTCGGCCTCGAAGTGTTTGGTAGAATTCGCAGGCAATAGCAAGTATTACCTGACAGGGATCGCGACGTGAACGCTTCTACCTTGACCCCCGTAGCTCATGTGAATCATGGCATTGATTGACTGAGATTCATTATTAGTCTATTCAAGCGGACACAGGGCACATGGAAGGGGTGTACCCAGCATGGCATGCCATTCCAACTCAGGGAACCAGGGGCTGTATAGTGAGCAGGCCAATCAACCAAGGCAGCGGCATGTCCTTGGGCTGTGGGAGCAAACCGGAGTACCCGGTAAAATCCCATGCAGACACGGGGAGAACATGGAAACTCGACACAGACAGAGACCAAAGCTAGGAATCGAACCCTGGGCCTTGTTGCTGTGAGGCAGCAGCGCTACCCACTACGCCACCCTGCTACTCATGATGGCATTGATTTTGCTGATAACCCTAGCAGCGGTAGATGAATTGCCACCTCGGAGGCGCAAAAAACCGGGACGTGTCGTGATTGGGGTAAACAGATTGAGAGAGAGAGGACTGTAGGTATAACTTGTAAACAAAAACCCAGGCTTTTTCCAAAAAAACCTACGGATTTCTCAGGACAGCTGCCTCAAAAAGGAGGACGATTCTGCAAGAACCAGGACAGGTGGCATCATTAACTTGATTTATGTTTGAAATACTGCAAATGTTGCACTTGTTCCCTCTTAATGTTGAATAAGCTACATATAATTAGTTTTTGTTTTTTCCCATCGCAATGTATACCTGTATTTTTATTTGTTTACTTTATCAATTATGTACATTGCTGCGTGTAAAATGTTTTTTGTTAATTTGTTATTTTTATTATTTTTTGTCAATTCGCATGTTTGTCGTGTCGCAGGAATCCCGTAAAGAGCTTGCAAGCTCACTGGGTATTTCCCTACTGTAACAATAATCATCTATCTATCTATCTAACTGCTGCTGTGTTACCCCGCAGTCGTGATTGCCACCGCCGTGAATCCATTCCCCCCTCCGTCCCCGTGCAGGCGCTGAACGTGCTGGCGGGGGGCGTGCACGCGGACGGGGGGGGCGTGCGTGGCCTGCAGGAGGTGCTGGTGCTGCCCGTGGGCGCCAGCTCCCTGCGGGACGCGGTGCGGCGCGGCGCTGAGGTGCACCACGCGTTGCACGCGCTGCTCCGCGAGCGCCAGGGCGTGGGCGCCACCAACGTGGGCGACCAGGGCGCGTTCTCGCTCGGCCTCCCCTCCGCTCGCGACGGTACGCTGCGTCGGACGGACTCGCAGATCTAACCCCTAACTTCCCTCCCATTCCTGTTCGATGGCACGGTCCGACTTGACGCCAATACGGCCCATTGCATCGGTTCAAGTTGTGTCGGTTCGAGTTGCGTTGCGTTGAATTGCCATTGCGTTGTTGGCAAATTAGGGAAAGAATTATGTAGGCTTTCACAACTCGCAGCAGTACCTGGTGCGATGTCTAAACGTTGCCACCGGGGAGGCAAAAGGGGGCAGGCGTAGTGCCGGCGTCCCACCTCGCGTATGCCGTGCTGGCCTTCACAAGTGCTCGCGAAGACATTTTCCCCAACGGCGTGTGAAGGCTACACGGTGGATCTTTGTGTGTGCAGCCCTGCAGCTGGTGCGCGAGGCGGTGCAGCGCTCTGGGAACCAGGACGCGGTGGTGTTGGGGGTCGATGCAGCTGCATCAGACTTGCACGTTCACGGGATGTACCGCACGCGCACACACGTACGTACGCACACGGGTGCACGTAGCATGTACCGCACACACAGACACACGTACGTACACACACACGTACGTACATGGGTACGGTTGGGATGTACCACATACACATATACGCACATGGGTACGTGCAGGATGTACCGCACACACACAACAACAACCGCCATTCGCCACTAAGTGGCGGTGACGTCACCACGGCACCTGTGCCAGGCTATATGCACCTTGAGGCCACGTGAATGTCGAAGGCTCGCCGACAGGTCACAGGACAGACCCAGGTGTCATGGGCTGCCTGACCGAGATGACTGGCAGATGCACCACCTGAGCTCCCTACTGTGCCAACTTTCTGTGATTTGGCCGCTCGGCGCTCGGCTCGCCGTTGTGAGCGTCGCTACTCCGCCCTCCGTTGTTGCTGCAGGGCGACTGCCTCCAACTGTCCAGTAGCGTCCTTCACGAACCTCCTCCACAGAGGTCGATCTTGACACCGCTGGTACCAGTTTTCAACAAGTCCACCCAGCTCCAGGTCCTCCTGTGCCGCATCAGTCCACCTCTTCTCTAGCCCGTGCCGCTCCCGTTTAGCCCCCTCTATCCAACCAAACAGTAATTGCTCGGGCATGCGATGGCTGGGCACACACACACACACACGTACGCGTACTCGCGCGATGTACAGCACACACGTACACAAACGGGTACATAAAACTAAAACACGTTGTAACCAATGGTGGCTTTGTGTGAATGTATACTGTGATGAACTTCACACTGGCCTGGACGTTGCCGCTCGGCAGGAGGAGGGGCAGGAGGACCCCCTCATCTCCGCAGACACCTTGGCTCAGAGCTACCGAGACCTTGCCAAGGATTACCAAGGTACCGGCACTCAATATCGCTGTCTTTACACCGACGACGATGATGTAGGTTTTCATGGCTCGATTCATGATGGTTGCTCTTCAGAGCTGTTATTTCGGGATAGCCGTGTCGAGCGATCATTCCAACGTGGGAGGCATCATTTCAACGTGAGAGGCGAAATGTCGCGAGGGAGCTCGCGAGATCGCTTGACACGGCTATCCCGAAATAACAGCTCTGAAGGGCAACCTCGATGATGATGATGGTCATGGTGGAGTCGGTTGTGTTTCACGGTGACAACGATGGTGTTAGTGATGCTCGTGGTGATGGTGGTGGTGGCGATTCTTGTTAATAGTACAGTACTGCGGGTGCATTAACCGTGAAATACGCGCCATATTCTTCTCAATGGATGTTAAAGATCCTGTGATGTCATTCCGAAGGAGTAACACCGACTAATCGTTAGTGTGGGGGTCAAGGTAGAAGCGTTCACGTCGCGATCCCTGTCAGGTAGTACTTGGTATTGCCTGCGAATTCTACCAAACACTTCGAAGCCGAGCTGAAAGACAACGATGTCCAGAAGCTGACCATCGCGCTTCGAAGAATCGCAAAGAAGAAGATCGTTTGTGTGATTGTGAAGGATGTAACTAAATATCACTCTTTCTGCAGAAAAAAGGTGTATTGTACCCATTCCATCAGCCACACAGCCTCCTAATAGTGTGCCGCCATCATGGTCCAAAATTGCCAAATTGGAAAATTTTCTGGAAAATTCTTTAATTGGGAAAGCACACAACATCGCCCGATTAGTGCAAAACTCCTGCAGACGATGTCAGTGAAGCACAGCGCTTTCATGATAGCCTTGTGCTATAAGACTGACACGCGTAACGCATGTACTAATGATTTGATGATGATGGTGATGATTTTGCAGTGGTGTCATTTGAGGATCCGTTCGACCAAGATGACTGGACTGCGTGGTCTAAATTCACAGAGTCTGGATCGTTCCAAGTGGTGAGACGTAAAGCATAAACCAGCTAGTAACATCTGCTAAATTAGAATTAACTCATTAACCAGCCACTAACCACCATTAAGCCGGACTTAACCTAATGCCAGCCAGTAACTGCCATTAAGCCAAATTTAACGCATTTGCTGCAAGCAAGCATGGCTTAATCCGATTTAACTCATTAACCACCAATAACCTTTAGCTGTGTTTACCTGTATGTATCGCCAGGTACTCCGGTTTCCTCGCACCATCCAAAGAGACACTGCTGCTGCCTAGGTCAATTGACCTGCTAACTAAATTGCCCCCGGCGCCACGGAATGGACTAACGTCTCTTGGTGTAACCCTGCCTTGCACCCTGTGTCTGTCAGGATAGGCTCCGGCTCACCGTGACCCTGTACAGCCGGAAGTGGGGACTGATAAAGATTGAATGCTTGTGTGGTGTTTATAGGTCTTGTCTAACAGCATGTGACCCTAGTGTCTGTAAAGGCTCTATGGGGATGTTTGTCTTTGCAGGTGGGAGACTCTCTGACCGTGAGCAGCGAGAGCCGCGTGGAGCTGGCGGCTGCACAGCACGCGTGCAACAGCCTCACGCTGTCGCTGACGCACACGGGGACGCTCACGCAGACCATCCGCGCGTATGCCACTCACCGCACACAGACATCTCCGTGCGGTCTTAAGAGACTTACGGGGCAAGTGCTGTGGTGAGCCGTGCTATAGTAAGCCAAGTGCCGTAGCGAGCCGAGCTCCGTAGTGAGCTCAGTGCCGTAGCGAGCCGAATGCTGTAGCGAGCCGTAGTGAGTAGTGAGCCGTATGCAATAGTGAGTAGTGCACCGTTGCGAGCCAAGTGCCGCAGCGAGCCGTGCGCCGTAGAAAGCCGAGCGCCGTACCGAGCCGTGCGCCGTAGCAAGCCGTAGTGAGCCATGTGCCGTAGTGAGCCGAGCGCCGTGCTGTGCCGCAGGTGGAGGGCTGCTCGCAAGCACGGGTGGGGCATGGTGGTGAGCCACCGCTCCGGCGAGACCGAGGATCCGTTCATCGCCGACCTTTCCGTGGGGCTCGGAGCCGGACAGGTACACAAACATCCCCTGTGCGGCCCTGAACCAGGTGACAGTAAGCCGGTTCGCTCTGCTCCGGTACGGTGTACCAGGAAGAGAGGATGAAGCATTCAGTACAGTCCAGGTGGGAAGGGGGCTGCGATACGACCGTACCAGTAAGACACTTCGAGGCCGAGCTGAAAGACAACGATGTCCAGAGGCTGACCATCGTGCTTCGAAGAATCGCAAAGAAGAAGAAGTAAGACATTGACGTTATAGCCGGCAGCCGAAATTTAATAGATTTACTGTTGGTTACTCTCCCGTCTAAACCACAGTTTGAAGCCGAGCTGTTGATTATTTATAACTTCACTTGCAATTGCATTTAACGTCGTACATCCTTGTCTGGCTACACATTAGTGCAATAGGAACCCGATATCTGTTTTTAAAGTTTGTGTAACCTTTGTAAATGTCCTACCATCAGTCTAAAAGTAACTATCGCTGCATGGAATGTATGATTTAACATCATTTCGTTCATGGAATATATCGTTATTTCTAATGTGACTGTTTTTGCTATGTCTATCTGTTTCATTGCTGTAATATATTGTTTTGTTTTTAACATTTTGTAACTCAACCTAGTCTCTTGACTTCACACCTGGTTAAAGAAAATCAGCTTGAACATATGGACTGGCGTCCTATCCTGGGTATAGCCCTGCCTTGCGCTCTATGTCTGCCTGGATAGGCTCCCGCTCACGGCGACCCTGTACAGGATTAAGCGGTTTCTGACAATAAAATGAGATGAGCTTTAACACACACACCTATACCAACCTGCACACCACACACACACACGTCTATTGACATGTGCGTACCATGTCTCGTGCTTCGTCCCTTTGCTGTGTGTGGTTCAGATCAAGACAGGCGCCGCTTGCCGCTCCGAGAGGCTGGCCAAATACAACCAGCTCATCCGGTACCACGCGTCATCACACGCACACACAACCGATAACAAAGATGCCCCGTATAGCCTTTAACAGACTGCTGGGGCAAGTGCTGTTAACGATCACCCGTTAAGAGTGGCACGGCACAAGAGGGGGCGAGTAGCTAGCACCGCGTCCAGTCGTGTTTGTCGCCCCAGTGCTGAGACATGCTCACAAAGACAAACATCCCCGTATAGCCTTAACAGACTGTAGGGTCAAGTGCCATTAGCGAGCACCTATGAAGGTCAACATGGCACATGAAGGGGTGAGTAACCAGCACCACGCCCGGCCGCCTTTGTCTCCCTAGTGGCAATGTTGACACACCGCACTAGGTACTCATTTCAGGCTGAGTCGACCTAGGGGAGGCCCAGGACTGGTTTAGAAAATCGTCACTGGTGTTGGCCTTGAGCGGGATTCAAACTCGGGCCGCCAGGTTTGTAGCCCACGTAAAGATACACACGTGCACACACGCGGTTTACAGACACACGCACGGGCACACACGTAGTTGACAAACACCTGGATGGAGCTGTGCGTGTACACCCGCGTGACTGACGCTGCACATGTTCAACAGGATTGAAGAGGAGCTCGGCTCGGAAGCGAAATACGCCGGGTGGAACTACCGTAACCCACACGCCGGCTGAGCTCGCAGACACAGCAAACTAAAAACCCCACTCACACACTGAACTACAAATCTCACTCGTATACATAGCCAACTAGAAACCCCAATATACACACACATACACATGGTGAATGGGCTACAAACCCCACAAAAGATCAAAGACCTTTTGTGGGGTTTGTAACTCACACACACATGCTGAACTACCATCATACCTCCATACGCATGCACACAATGAAGTACAGTACTCCTCTAGTTGCAGCACATCATGAAGGCTGAATTACCACCACACACGCGCACAAAGCTGCCACGATCCTCACCAACGAGCTACCGCCGCACACGCACGCACAACAACCACAAACCAATCCATCACAAGCCATATAGTACAGCTCTTTCTATGAGTT
Source organism: Geotria australis (assembly GCA_036362915.1). Classification (NCBI taxonomy): domain Eukaryota; kingdom Metazoa; phylum Chordata; class Hyperoartia; order Petromyzontiformes; family Geotriidae; genus Geotria; species Geotria australis. Next base: position 15,680 of record JAZEWU010000010.1, read on the forward strand.
AGGTCACGTAAAACTAATACTTGGTATTGCCTGCGAATTCTACCAAACACTTCGAGGCCGAGCTGAAGGACAACGATGTCCAGAAGCTGACCATCGTGCTTCGAAGAATCGCAAAGAAGAAGCGTCGTAAACCCGTCTCCACCCGACACAGCCAGATTTACATGACCTAACTCATAAAAAGAGCGATACTATGGATAACATTGGTCACGAAAGCCTTTGTGTTACATCACATCAACCGCATTTCGCCAATAAGTGGCGGTGACGTCACCACGTCGCCTGTGCGACATCACAAGCCACGCGCAACACGCATCAACCGCAGGCTGTGGCAGGGTTTTCCAACTCCAGGCCTTGCGACGCACCACCGTCAACCTTTCCGTGTTTACTGCGACATGTCAACCAAATGCAGTGTCCCGTTGCATGCTCCCCACGCACCTGTTGACCGGTAAGCATGAGGCATTTCACGGTTTGATCCCCGTGCCGTTCGATGAATTGTCACCAGCTAAGGTTTGCGATTCAAGAAACCCTTATTTATCTTTGCCCTTGTACAGGGTCATCAAAAAAGACGCTCTAGTTTATATTGCCTGTTTATTGAAGTTTTTCACTTCCAGTAATTAATTTTGTGTGTACAGGAATAATCTATATGCGTTTGAACAATTGAAGGCATAAACCCCAGCGTCTGTGCACAGCATTGCTTAAGAAACGCTCGCTTCTGCAATTATGGAACGTTTAAGTATATGTCTACATGATATTCGATGCAGTGATAACATATTGAAAATGTGTTAACATGTATACAATCTTGCGTGCTTCATCGGTGTTGCGATATCAGAACCAAAACTGTAAGTGAAATATTTCAACAAATCCAGGCCATTCAAACTAGAGGATCTTTTTTATGACCCTGTAAGTGTAGTTTTATCTAGTGATTTGATTTTGACAGTGTTCTTTATGCCTGGGCGTCACGTGGGAATTGGCACGCTCTAAGTGACTTACAATCACAGTTCGCTGGTATGTTACGCTCGTGTACGCAGGAAAGCCTCGCAAGTCTCAAGACGACGATCCCCAACATAACCATAAGAGACGTTTATGGCCAGTGATGTTAGTGATCACTTATGAAGGCCGGCAAGGCGCACTAGAGACGTGCAGCGTGTGAATTTCCTTGGTTTGCTAATGAAGATTGTATTTGACTGGTACCCGTGGGGGTTGGAGGGAGGGAAACCCTGGGTTTTGTTTTGTTGCACGTCAGCATGGGTTTAAACAACTTGCTTGCTAGCGAATCCCAGCTTGGGTGCCTTTCTGTGTGGAGTTTGCATGTTCTACCCGTGTCCGCGTGGGTTTTCGCCGGGCACTCCGGTCAAAAGACATGCTGCTGCATAGGTTAATTGGCCTCCGGACTAAATTTCCCCTTGGTGCCGTGATGGACTGGCGTCCTATCCTGGGTATAGCCCAACCTTGCACCCTCTGTCTGCCAGGAATAGGCTCCGCGGCTCACCGCAACCCTGTACAGGATTAAGCGGTTTCTGACTGGATGGATGGCTGGTGATAGGGTACTTACATTTGATTCACTTCGTGTAGCGGCTGTGGTGGAGTTCCTGTAAGGATACGCCTCGTGCGGCATGTGGGGACAAAGATGGTTGGGAATCAGTTGTGCTGACCCTACCACCCTCGCGATGTCCATTTCTGGCCTTGCTATCGGCCTATTACTGGGGCTAAACGGGGGATCTTTGTGCGTGCGAGTGGATTCTTTCAGTCTCTTTAATGAGGCCCGAAACATTTAGATTGATAAAGGAGTTTATTGCAAAGGAATTGTAGTTTTCTTGTTACTAACAGGTACACTGTAATAACGCATGATTTCTAAAGAAAGGAACAAAAGTAAAGTATATCAGGTGTCCAATGACATTGAAATAATACCGCTGGCTGTGAAACACTTAGAAACCTCTTATTAGAAAGAAAAAAAGCCAGGTTTTGACCGAATGACGCCTTCTCGGGTTGTACCGCGTGTTGTTCAGCCTCACGGGAGCGTCCCAGGACGTGGTGTGAAACGTTGAATGCCAAAACACGTGGTACGACCCGGAAACACGTCGGACAGCCGTACAGCACGACCGCTACATTCAACCCAGCCATATTTGCTCATGTGCTGGGAGTAGGAAGAGAAGCAGTAAGGGGATGCGTTGGTGCCCTGAGGCGGCCGTCGTCATCACCCTTCGTCGGACGAGAGCGCCAGGTCTTCCACGACGTCATCTCCTCCGTCAGCGAGGTCCTTCAGCACCGCAACCGGGATGGGTTTCGCTCGCTCTTTCCCCTTCTTGCCTGTCATCTCCTTGCCCTTTTTTGCCGTCGCCTTCTCCACCTTCTTCTTACCCTTCTTCAGCTCAACTTCGTCGTCGTCGCTGTCAAACATGCCCTCCAGGTCGCTCCCAGAAAAGTCATCCATGTCAAACCCTACATGGTCGTCGTCGTCGTGTTTCTTCACGCTCCTCTTCATCGTCGTCGTCGTCTTCTTCTTCTTGATCAGGCTCCCGCTGCGATCCTCCTCGTCGTCGTCGTCGGACGGGAAGAGCTCGGACAGCTCCTTGCGGTCGCCGTCCTTGTCGGCGTCGCGCTCGGCCTGCGCGCGCCTGCGCTTCACGAGGGCCGGCAGCCCCGCGTCCTCCATCCTCTCCTTGCCGCTCACTTCCAGCCGCAGCTCGTGCTCGCGCAGGCGCTTCCACGCGTCGTAGTAGCGGCCGAGCGGCGTGCCCTCGACGTGCAGCCGGGCCTCCCACGCCGCCACGCCGGCCGCGTCCGTCACGGCCGGGGCCCCCGGCGCCGCGCGACGCGCCGTCACGAACGCGGCGTTCTCCGCCAGCTTGTCGAGCAGCTGGCGCACCTGCCGGCAGTAATTGGCCACCTTGCAGCGCTTGAGGAAGGCGCGCAGCTGCAGCGAGAAGGGCAGCACCAGCTCGGGGAAGGCGACGCGGTGGGCGTGGGCGCGCAGGTGCTCCAGCGTGGCGTCGCACAGCTGCTCCACGAGGCCGTCGCGGAACGACTTCTCCTGCAGCTCGGCGCGGCTCAGCCGCAGCGCCGTCGCGAAGTTGACGGGCCGGGCGCTCAGGCGGCCGGGCCGCCGGTTGAAGTCGGTGCGCTCCAGCACCTCGCCGAGCAGCGGCAGCACCGGCACGAAGGCGCCCGTGCCGGCGGAGAGATCGGAGAGGGCGCGCGCCACGTGAAGCCGCAGCGGATAGAAGCGCTCCGACGGCACGAGGCGGGCGCAGCCCCACGCCACCTGCGCCAGCGGGTACGCCAGCGCCGAGGCCGAGCCGGGCGCGGCAGCGTCGAGCGCGGGCAGCGCGCGGCACCACAGCTCCACGCAGCGTACGAACTGCCAGTTGTAGACGGCACGGAAGCTGTCGCGGCGGCGCGTCGCCAGCGCCCCGCGCAGGTGCACGGCGAGCTGGCGCACGTAGGCGAAGGCGTGGGCGTGCGCGCCCGCGGGGTCCAGCGCCAGCACCTCGCACAGGCAGCGCTGCATGAAGCCGACGAGCGGCAGGGAGTCGGGCGAGGAGAAGCGCGCGTTGCGCACGTACGCCAAGTACATGGCGCGCACCACCGCGCCGTGGTACGCCGACGGGTTGTGGCGCGTCACGCGGGCCAGCACCAGGAAGGCCAGCACGCGGCACGACTCGTCGGCGCCCGCGCTCCACTGCCGTACCATGGCGCGCAGCAGGCGGCGCGCCAGCTTCGGGAAGCTCAGGTAGTACGGCACGAGGGCGTGCGCGTGGCGCAGGGCGGCGCGCAGCACCGACGGCTCGGCCAGCACGGCCGCCAGCTGCAGCACGTCGCACAGGTAGGTGCGCACGTCGCGCCGCACGCGCCGCCACAGCCGGCCGCCGCTCGGCAGCGCCACCTTGCCGCCGGCGTCGGACGGCTCGACCCGGAGCAAGCGATCGAGCGCGGGCGCGAGGTCCCGCACGGCGCAGCTCACCAGCGCGTTGAACGCGGCGCCGCCCTCCACCTTGAAGCGGGCGGCCGCCGCGGCCGGCGTGGCCGTGTCGGGCCCGCCCACACCGCCCCGCGTGGCAGCCACGGCGGCGCTGAAGGCCAGTGTGATGTCGCGCAGCAGGCCCGGCGAGAGGCCGTCGGCGCGCACCGCCTCGCGCCACTGCGCCACCATGTCGGTCGTCACCTTCACGGCCGACGACGTCGAGCGGCCGGGCTTGCGTTTCGACCGCGTCGCCTCCTCGTCGTCTGAATCGCTGTCGTCGCTGGGCGCCTCCTCGAGGTGCGTGGGCGGGCGGTGCACGCGGGGGTCACCGTCCGACTCAGACTCCGTGTCCGAGTCGTTGAAGTTGAGCAGCGAGCGGTCGTTCTCCTCGAGGAACTTGTAGAACTCGGGGTCCTTGTTGCGCAGCTTCACCAGGTCCTGCTTGTGTTGGCTCGCGCGACCGCCGCCGAGGGCCGCCGGCTGCGCCTCCTCGTCCTGGATCGCTTCGCTCTCGTCGACAGCGACGCCATTGTTGTCATCGTCGTCATCGACGGTTGCCGACGCGAAAAACTCGTCGACGCTCAGGGTGGCCAGGTCCGGCTTTGCGTGCCTCTTGCGCCGTCCACTTGCGGGAGCCATAGGGTGCGTCGGGCTGGGGGAGAGGGGCAGAGTGAGCGAGGGCAGAGGGTGAAAATCATAAATTCGTTACAAGTTCTTTAATTGCATAGGTGGCATTTTTGGAGCAGGGCGGCACGGTGGCGCAGTGAGTAGCGCCGCCGCCTCACAGCAAGAAGGTCCCTGGTTCGAATCCCAGCTCCCTGGTTCGAGTTTGCATGTTCTCCCCGTGTCTGCGTGGGTTTTCGCCGAGCACTCCAGTTTCTTCCCACAGTCCAAAAACATGCTGCTGCATAGGTTAACTGGCCTGCGGACTAAATTGCTCCCGGTGCCCTGTGATGGACTGGCGTCCCATGCTGGGTATACCCTGCCTCGCGCCCTGTGACTGCTGGGATAAGCTCTATACAGGATTAAGCGGTTTCTGAAAATGGATGGATGGCATTTGGAGCAATGGCAGTTCTTTGCAGGGCCACTGACCGTTTCTTGTTTTTACGTTAGATAACCAGATAACCTGGAATGTACCGAATCTCTACAAACGATCAACGGGTTAGAGCCTAGCTAATGCTTTAATGGGCGACCACCACACATAAGACAGGTGCTATAGACTGTTGATATGCTGTTACATCTATCATTTACAACCCACCGTCATTCTACTGCTGGATTAAGCCCTAGCCACACAGTCGCGGCTATAAGGGTTGTCTCACTATACGCATCACGACGGTAAGTGCGGGTGAGTGAATCTCAAGAGACCTGTTCAGAAATGACTCACTACTGATGTTAGCTGTGGTTGAGAATCGAACTCAGAACCACGGTTCCTGTCTCAGTGTTCCAACCAATACTGCACAGCGCTACCAGTACAGTGGTACATTACTCTGAATACTCGCCGCAACAACAACAACTGGTTGCTGGCGTAGGTTTTCACGGTTCGATTCATAACGATTGCTCTTGGCGTCTTAGTCATCGGCAGCGTCTTCACCATCGTCATCATTGTTGGCGTTGTTTCCCCCTCATGTCTGTCTTCCTGTCTCTGTGTCCGTATGTCTCCCCCCTGTCGCTCACCCTCACCTCCCTGTCTCCCTCCGTGTTTGTCTTTAAGTGACGGCCATCTTAAGAGACGCTGGCAGATTTTTGCCGCTCTTAAGATTGCCAGTTTCACGACCTTTCGGTGTATTCGAAGCAGCCTTAATTATATTTTTTGTTGCTTTGGTTTTTATTAGTTGTTTTTTTTTTTCTGTTGTTGTGCAGCGCTTTGTGACCCCCGGGTGAAAGGCGCTCTATAAAATGCTATTATTATATATAGTGCTTCTTCTTCTTTGCGATTCTTCGAAGCACGATGGTCAGCCTCTGGACATCGTTGTCTCTCAGCTCGGCCTCGAAGTGTTTGGTAGAATTCGCAGGCAACACCAAGTATTACCTGACAGGGATCGCGACGTGAACGCTTCTACCTTGACCCCCTATAGTGCTTAGTTGTACTGTATGAAGTTAGGATACACTGCTTACACGACCCCGGGGCCTTCTCTGCATCACCGACCCACACTGACGAGCCGGGAAGGACGGCCAAACCAATCCCCATGACCTACACGGCACCCTGAGGCCTCCACCCAGCAGCGTCTCTCAAGTATCAAAAGTCGCCAGAAATTAACCCAAATATCCATCATTACGCGGTTCACGCGACACGTGGTCGTACAGTGCGCACACGTGGTAGCGAGTTCGTTTAGGTCTAAGCCGAGCTCGTGTGCGGCGGTGGGCGCACTGCGACGGCGGGGACGGATTCTCGGCG
>JAZEWU010000010.1:55362-66188 GCA_036362915.1 Geotria australis
CCACACAGAAAGGCACCCCGAGCCGAGATTCGAACCCGGGACCTTCTTGCTGTGAGGCGGAAGCGCTACCCACTACGCCACCGTGCCGCCCCATATAACAAATTAACCAACCAAATATAAAAAGAAACATTTACACACAGCAATGCACATAAGTAACAAAATAAATTACTAAAACGCATCACCGCTACCCGCATGTTAACTCCGCTTACGGGTTTGCCACACACCTACAGATTGTGTGTCACGAAACTGCGAGAGGGTTGGTTCGCCTCCAACCGAGAAGGAGCCGCCATAGCGGGCCGAGCGGTGAGCGGCGCACTGGACTCACAATCCAGAGCGCGCAGGTTCGATTCCATCTCCCGGCGCGGCGGTTAACACAACGGGGCCAGATATGGAACTCCTCCCGGCGCCTGTGTCCGCCCAGCGGCACAGACGGGGGGTTGACCGCAGTCAATAGTGCGCAGCCAGCTAATGGCAGGGCCGCGCGTTTAAATTGTAACTGAGACACGAGGGCGAATGTTCCACGGTGTGACTTAGGCTGCCGTGCGGTGTGAACTTCCCCCTGTGTCATTCATTACTCATAGGCCACTGGAAAATATTCCAGATATGTGGAACCGGTAATAGAAATATTCTGATAACGGTTACGTGTTTAGTGGTTGTCGTTTTGCTCACTCTTCAATCTCACTCTTCTCCCCCCCACGCACTCGCCCACCTCTCTCCCTCTCCATTCACTTCTACGCACTTGTTTGCTCCAGCAACCAAGGCTAGAGCTCTCTGGTCTCTCTCTCTCTGCGTACTATAAGGACCACTACCCGAAACGTCGCCTCTTATAGTATCCGCCATCCAGGCGGTGTTATTGACGGGTGTTGACTGTGTGTACCGCTGCCGCCGCAGCAACGCCGCCTCATCTCATGTGAACGAGTCGAGAGCAGCCCGTCCGTCCCGCAACAAATTCAAGTTAGATACGTGTCTATGCTGCCATCTGGTGGACAATTCCCCAATCAGCGTCTCATCTCATCTCGTTGTCAGAAAGAGGTTAATCCTGTACAGTGTACAGGGTTACGGTGAGCCGGAACCTTTCCCGGCAGACAGAGGGCGCAAGGCAGGGCTATACCTATGTTAGGACGACAGTCCATCGCAGGGCAATTTAGTTCGCAGGCCAATGAACCTATGCAGCAGCATGTATTTGGACTGTGGGAGGAAACCGGAGTGCCCGGCGAAAACCCACGCAGACACGGGGAAAACATGCATACTCCCACACAGAAAGGCACCCGAGCCGGGATTCGAACCCAAGTGGTTCTTGCTGTGAGGCGGCAGCAATACTCACCGCATTGTCACCATACCGCCCATTAGCGTCGTTCTTACAAATTGTCTACTTTATCTCTAGAACACGTTGTCTTGAATTCATTTCATTATTCGTTATTTCATGGCATGATACGACCAAAGGATGCGGCCTGCCGGCAGGCCGTCCAGCGGGTGTGGTTAATTAAATGTTCATCATCATTCATTTCATCATTTCAACTTTATTGTCAATTCTGCCATATGTGCAGGACATATCGAGGATTGAAATGCAGTTTCTCTCAGACCCCGGTACGCCAGTGTGGCACGACACGCAGGCTGTTGCACCACGTCCTTGCGCCTCACAACTGGAGAACAGCAAGCAGGTAAACCTCGAGACCCCGTATGGGCACAGTGTTGAACGTGTTATGTGGACAAGATAGGTATTTAATACGTTACGATGGCCGGGGACGGGACGTCCTGTTAGATAGGGGGGGTGGGTGGGAGGGTGAGTGAGTGGGTTAATTAGTGAATGGGTGGGTGGGTGAGTGGGTGTTGTATTTTTCTTGTTGTGGGTGGCTTCGTTTTTTCTTTGCTGTTGCGTGTATCTATGTGTGTTCTTGTGCTTCAGTGTTGATTGTTTAATTTGGATTGGCGTTGTTTCCCCCTCGTGTCTGTCTCTCTGTCTTCCTGTCTCTGTCCCTATGTCTCTCCCTGTCGCTCACCCGCCCTGTCTCCCTCCGTGTTGTCTCTAAGGAAGTGACGACCATCTTAGGGGACGCTGGCAGATTTTTGCCGCGCTTAAGATTGCCAGTTTCACGACCTTTCGGTGTAATTCGAAGTAGCCTTAATCGTGTATTTTTTGTTGCTTTAGTTTGTATTGGTTGGTTTTTTTCTGTCGTTGTGCAGCGCTTTGTGACCCTCGGGTGAAAGGCGCTCTATAAAATGCTATTATTATTAAATATTAAAACATTGTTAGTATTTAGTTTTTTATCCTAGTATTTTTTAACTTTTGTCGTTGTGTTCCAGTCCATGTAGGTCAAGGTAGAAGCGTTCACGTCGCGCTCCCTGTCAGGTAATACTTGGTATTGCCTGCGAATTCTACCAAACACTTCGAGGCCGAGCTGAAAGACAACGATGTCCAGAGGCTGACCATCGTGCTTCGAAGAATCGCAAAGAAGAAGAAGTCCATGTATATGCCAACACCCGGGTCTGAGAGAAACGGAATTTCGATCCTCCAAATGACCTGTACATATGGCAGAATTGACAATAAAGTTGAATTGAATTGTAGTGAACCTATTGGCCATGCGCCGGGGACCCGGCACACCACGTGCTCCTGGGCTGAACCAGGTGACGGGCGCGGGCTGCACCACGTGACGAGGCGGCTGGCCCACGTGATGGAGCGCGGGGGGAGGGGGAGGAGACGCGGGGAGACACGCGGAGGAGACACGGGGAAGAGACGTGTGGACACGCGGGGACGCACACGGGGAGAGATACAAAGAGCGAGGCAAGGCACGGGGAGACCGACACCGCGACACAGACACGGGGCGGGGGCGGGGGAGAGGGAGGGAGACACGGGGGACACTGGCTTAGACACGAGGAGAGCGACAGCGGACTAACACGGAGACAGCATCGGAGAGACACGAGGAGACCGGCGACATTGGGAGAGAGACGAGAGGGGACACGCGGGGCGAGGAGGCGCCACCGCAGCGTGATTGCCGGTGAGAGTCGGCCTTCGGGCTCGGGACCATCAGACACGCCGGACCCCGAAGCCGCCCGGGGTGCCGGAGGCTAGTTGGGGCCCCCGGGGTCGGCGGGCGGGATGCCGCGGAGGGGAGTCTCCGCCTCCCCCGTCTCCGCGTTGCGCAACGCGGCCTGGCAACGGCGCGGAGCCCGCCAACCCCGCGAGCGAGGCCGCGGCTGGAGCCCGCCGACTCCCAGGGCGCGGGGCCTGGCGTCGCGTCCCCGACACCTCGGGCCTGGGGAGCCCGAGGTGTCGGGCTCCCCAGGCCTGGGGTCCGTGCGGCCTCGGACCCGGAAGCGCGGCCTGCAGCCCGCGATAGTTGGTAACGCGTTAGCGAGCGCGGCCCGGGTATCGCGTCAGCACGGCGCCACTCGGTAACGTGCTAACTCGCGAGTTACCGAGTGGCGCTGCACTGATACTCGGCCGTGTCTCCACACGCCGCGCGTTACCCCGGCGGGTAATCACCGCGGGTAATCCCCGCGGGGTAATCCCCGCGTTACCCATGTTTACAAGCCCGCCTCACCACTCACGATGCGGTGAGTGTTGTGTGTGATTGGGGAACGGTTGCTCAGTGGTTATCGCGCTGGGCTACAAACCTGGCTATCACCCGAGTTCGAATCCCGCTCACGGCCAACACCAGTGATGATTTTCTGAGCCAGTCCCGAGCCTCCCCTAGGTCGACACGGCCTCAAATGAGTACCTAGTGCGCTGTGTAAACATTGCCACTAGGGAGACAAATGCGGCCGGGCGTGGTGCTGGTTACCCACATCGTGTGCCGGATCGACCTTCATCGGTGCTACTCGCTATCGGCACTTGCCCCTACAGTATGTTAAGGCTAAACGGGGATCTTTGTCTTTGCTCCACCACACGCTGATGTAGCGGTTAACGCTGCAATTGCGTTACCAATCTGTCGTCCCGAGTTCGATTCCCGCTCACGGCCACCAACACGAGTGACGATTATGTGAACCGATCCTGGGCCTCCCCTAGGTCGACTCGGCCTCAAATGCATACCTAGTGAAATGTGTAAACATCGTCACTTAGGAAGACAAAGGCGGCCGGGCGTGATGCTCGGTCACCCCACCCTTTTGTGTGCCGTGCCGGCTTTTATAAATGCTACTCGTCAACGGCACTTACAGTGTGTAAGGTTATACGGGAGGTCTTTGTCTTTATTATTACCATGTCGTCACGTGTTAGCCCGGGGTGTTGTATTGAGGTTAGAAGTGTGGCGTGCACCACCGTGTGTCAGCCCGTCTCCCCGTGATCTGTGGACCTCTTCTCCCTGCCTGAGTTGATCCGACTGAGGCCTGAATGCGGCCCGGCCCTACTGTGTGTGTGCAATCAACATCGTCATTCCGTCAGATAGACACACGCGGTCGTGACTGGGCGATTCATGGACACTGCAGCGATGTTAGAGAAGGCCTAGAAAGCTTTACATGAGCCGCATCCTTCATCACAATGATAATAATATAATAATAATATAAATTTATATAGCGCCTTTCACAGGCTGTTTCACTCCACTGCTGGATGAAGTCGTCCCCCACGCTGCTGTTGTCCCCGTTCACTCGGCACCTGCGCGCCCACTGATTTGATCGCTCCGTCGGGAGTGGAACGCGGCCCGGAGCATGTCCTCTGTGGAGATGGAGCGATGAAGGCGGTTGGTGTGTCGGTGAATTTAAATCGCGCGATTATGGGGAGGTTGCGGCAGCTTGGGGAGGCCCTCGTCCAGCAGTCGAGTTCCATGGCTGGCGGTGATGATGATCTGCATGGTGGATGCCCTCAGTTCGCCTGCCACTCATTAATCGCGCCTCTTCATGGGTTTCGAGCAGTGTGAAGTTTAAGTTTTACGATGGTTTAAGTCTCGATGATGTAAAAAGCACCTTAGTTCGACACCAGGCTGCATTTTTGTCTGGCGTTTGTATGTTCTCCCCCTTTTTGTGGGGGTTTTCTCTGGGTTCCTCCACTTTTCTCCCATAGATTAAAACAGTGACATTCAGTGGTGTTGGCCAAACACCCCGATGTCGCTAGGACCCTCTTGAAATAGTTTCTCTGGAGTCTTTGGTTGTGGCTGTCTTGGATAAATAAGTAATCGTTATTAGATACACACATCCCATCTTCAGTGAACCAGGTAATTTTCCTGAAGCATGGAGAAAGCGGCAAGCTGGTATCGGTGACGAACAGACTCGGTGTTTTAACGTGCGTTATGTCTCTCAAGGTGCACCTGGCCTGGCACAGGCGCCGTGGTGCCGTTCTCTTCGTGGCCTTTGTGCAGCGCTTTGTGACCCTCTAGTGAAAGGCGCTATATAAAATAATATTTCTTTTATTATAAATGCTATTGTTATAGTGGCAAGTTTTGTCCCTCTGGCAACTCGTGTTGCCTGACACGGGAACGCATGTTTTGTGTTGCCCGTTTCAGCAGTGGGTCGCCTCGTGCCACACCTGGACTCGCAGAGATTATATTTCTTGGGGAATATTCTCTATTCTGTTGCAATTTTTGCTTTGAGAATCTGTGCGGCACAGGTGTAATTGAAGTCAGCGATTTCCTGAGCAACTAGTGGAAATTCCACATTCTTATGGCAGAGGTGAATTTACCCACAGGACAACCGTTGTGGACATCCTCGCAGATTAGCTGTTAATTTTATTTTGTGTTCGGTTGAGTCAGGTGGTAGAGTTTCTCTTCGGTTCGGTCAGGTGGTAGAGTTTTGACAAAATTCTTACTGTTCACTTTCCTCCACCTGGCAAGAATGTCACGTTTACACAGATAGCGTTGACACGTGTCAGACACGTGTCAATGTATTGATCAGTATCTGACCAATAGCACTCCTTGCTAGTGGCGTAAAACTTTTCATGACCGAATTCAACATCAACGTTTTCAAATGGTCGAGGGTTTAATGACGAGACTTATTTGTCGATGCTGCATTGCCATCGGTGCTCGAGCACAAACGCCGAGACGCGGCGCATTCGCCAGTAGCGCCGGCCGTCGCCTGTAACGTCCACCGGAATCGGTGGGTCCGGCGAGCGAGGCGGGTGTGCGGAGGTTGAGTCGAGCGAGGGGGCCTTTTCGCCCGTTTGTCGTGCGAGGCGATGCTGAGCGGCGAGTGTTTTGCGTTTACCGGCCTTACAGATGGCGGACCCCGAGCAAGACCTCCTACTGGCGGCCCTCAGCGAGAGCGGGATCTTCCCGAGTGACCTGGACAGCGACCTCTCCGAGCCCAGCTTGCCTTCGCAAGACGTGAGCAGACCACGGACACGCGCGCACGCGCACCACGGCAAGCCGGGATCCCGGGAAACATTCGTTCGTGGTTAAAGTCGAGAGTCTAACCAGCAGGGTCTGTATGCAGTGGTAACATCTGCGCCTCACAGAAAGAATGGTCTTGCCCAAGGGGGTTTGATTCCTGCCTCGGGCGCCTTTCTGTGTGGAGTTTGTGTGTTCTCTCCTCCTGTTCTGCGTGGGTTTGTTCCGGGTTCTCCTGTTGGTTAATTTATTGGCCGATAACATCATAAAATATAGGATGCAGTGTGTGGCAATATGTTGGCGCCGGCAAACCGCCTGGCTGCCTCCTCCGCCTCTGCGGTTTCCTTGCTACGCGTGTGACAATGGCGGCCGCGCGGTTGTGCAGGGCGCCGTGATGGGAGGCTCCGAGCTGCTGGACCACATCGTGGGCTCCACGCTGCTTCTGGGCCCTGCCGCGCCCGGCGCCCCGTCTGCCACACGACTCCCGCAACCCACACGGCCGACGCTCACCACCGTGGCCTTCACGCGCGGCATCCTCACCCCGTCGCGGGCCCCGCAGCCCTCCAGGCCACCCGCGGCCTCCTTCACCCTGCCCCAGCTGACAGGGGCCCAGCTGCGGCCCGTGGCGGCCGCCGTGCAGGCACAGAACAAGGTAGGCGGCGCGGCAGCCGCTCCCGTGCCGTGTGGGAGCTGCGAGCCCACGCATGCGGCTCGGTGAGCCCCCTGGGGCGAGGCGATCGAGCGACCATTCCGCTTCTTACGCATCTCGTCGCGATTGGCTGCTTGGCGTCAGATATCCACGATAGCCACGCAGCAGCTTCAGAAGATACCGTATTTGTTTGATGCTGCAATAGGCGGTTATCTGGCGTCTCTGAACATCTGAAGTTGGCCAAACGTCCCTTGGTAAGACGACAGAGCCTCGGCAGTTGTTGACGTTGAGCATTAACAGGATAAAGCGGTTTCTCACAATGGATGGATGGATGGAGCGTTAACCCTCTTGTAGATGTGAGCTTTTGTTCCAGCTTCTCGGGTTTCTTTGCAGAGTTGGCTAAATCTCATAAGGTAGGCGCTGGTTCCAGCACAGTTTCCGGCTGCTTTTCCAGCACCTGTTGGTGACTTCCCGCAAATTTCACGGTGTTTTGGTTCTACAAATGGCACGGATGTTTTCTGTAGATAGTAATTATCATCATCGTCGTTGTCAGAAACCGCTTGATCTTGTACAGGGTTGCTGTGAGCCGGAGCCTCTTCCGGCAGACACAGGGTGGAAGGCAGGGCTATACCCAGGATAGGACGTCAGTGAATCATAGGGCACCTGGGGCAATTTAGTCCGCAGGCCAATTAACCTATCCAGCAACATGTATTTGGACTGCGGGAGGAAACCGGAGTGCCCGACGAAATCCCACGCGGACACGGGGAGAACATGCAAACGCCACGCAGAAAGGCCTCCGAGCCGGGATACGAACCCGGGACCTTCTTGACGTGAGGCGGCAGCGCTACTCACCGCTCCGCCACCGTGCCGCCCTGTGGATAGTCATAATATTTGAAAATCATGTTCTTACAAAACCTTTTAATTGTGAATTTCTCTTCATAGCTGCTCTTTTGGAATTGCTACAGAGGCCTGGCTTCCCTCGCCCGCGTTGCGCCCTTTGCTCGACGCGCTATCGAGGCTCAGCGCCCCGATCCGCGCCCCCTCGTGCCGACGCACCATCGTTTTATTAAACGCATTGAATATTTGCGTGTGCGCTCGCGTGTGTGTGTAGGTGCGGCTCAAGGATCTGCTTCACCTGAACAGCCTGTCGGAGCTGCTCAAGCTGAAGCCGCCGCCTGGAGTGACCGCCCCAGTGGCTGCCGCGACAGGTGAGTATCCCCCCTCCTTGCGCGGGGTCGCCCGCGGGGTCACCCCTGTCTTCCCAGCGCGGGGTGACACGCCAGCGAGCGTGAGTTGCGTCGCGTGAGCGTGTGGGGCGTGTGGGGCGTGTGGACGCCGCTGTCCCGTGTGTCCCTCGCCCTGCCTAGCTGTGATTGCAAATCTTGATTTGTGTTTGAAATGTTGCAAAAGTTGCACTTTGGCACCTTTTTTTCCTGTGTTCAAATCATGTAAAATATATAAGGCTTTACCCTTTCTGACAATGAGAGACGTGATAAGATCTTAAAACACCAAATGGACACCTTTTTGCAAAGGTTCCAGTTTGCAAGCAGCCACACATGCTTGTGGCAAAAACATGCAAACGAATGCTATGATAAATGCATTGTCCTTCAAACTAGACAGCTTTCGTTGGAGCCTAGTCTCAGTGTTTAGCCAAGTGTTGCCTTTTGGCAAGCATGTGTGGCTGCTTGCAAACTGGAACCTTTGCGAAAAGGTGTACATTTTAAGATCTTAACACGTCTCTCATTGCCAGAAAGGGTAAAGCCTTATATATTTTATAAAGTTGCACTTGTTTGCTCTCTTAATGTGCAATAAGCTACCTATCATTTTTTCCAATCACAATTTTCTTACTGTATTTTTTTATGTTTTTATTTATTGGTCACTTACGTGCAACCTTGTGTGTAAAAGTTTTTTGTTTGGTTATTGTAATATTTATTTAAGTTAATTGCCTTGTATGTTGTGTCAATGCACGAATCCTGTAAAGAGCTTGCAAGCTCACTGGGTATGTTTCTGCTGTAATACTAAACGTCTGTCTGTCTATCAGTGGAGCCCACGAACGGGCTGGTGAAGAAGGAGGGAGCGGTGTCGGTGGCGACGGTCACCGCTCCGGGGAAGGAGGCGGTGGCGACCCGCGTCTGGGCCACGGAGGACCTCAAAACCAGGAGCTTCTCTCCCGCAGTGCAGGTGTGTGTGTGTGTGTGTGCGCATGCCTTTGTGTGAGAGTGATAGCTGTGGTTAGTGCACTGGCCTACAAATCTGGCGACCAGAGTTTGATTCCTGCTCACGGCTACCAACACCAGTGACTGTTTCTGAAGTGGTCCTGGACCTCCCCTAGGTCGACTTAGCCTCAAATGAGTACCTTTTGTGGTTTGTAAACATTGCCACTAGGGAGGCAAATTATGGGCTGAAACCAGAAAACCCGGAGGGAACCCACGCGTAACCACCGGGGAGCACATAAGACCCTGCTTGTGCCCCGCTCGCTGCGACTATCACCAGCGCACCGATTACACCGTGGGGACTGCGGGCGCGGATGAACCGGTGTAGCCAACACGCGTCTTCATTGAGCTCGACTGTGGCGCGTGTCCAGGCGGCGGTGAAGGACGAGGAGGAGGTGGAGGAGGAAGAGGAGGAGCTGGGCCACACGGAGACGTACGCCGAGTACATGCCCCTGAAGCGTGAGTGTCGCACGAGCGGTGCGCTCATCCCGCCGCGCGCGTCTGCGTGTGTGAGTGCTCACCACGTGCGCGTCTGTGTGGGTGCGGTAGCTCAGTGGTTAGTGCGCTGGGCAACAAACCTGGCTATCACCCGAGTTCTTATCCCACTTGCGGCCAACACCAGTGACGATTTTGTGAACCAGTCCTAGGCCTCTCCTAGGTCGACTCAGTCTCAAATGAGTACCTAGTGCGCTGTGTAAACATCGCCACTGGGGATAACGATGCGGCCGGGCGTGGTACCGGCCATCCACCTCCTCGTGTGCCGTGTCGACCTTCATAGGCGCTTCCCGCTCATGGCACTTGACCCCTCGCTCTGTTAAGGCTACACGGGGGATCTTTGTGTTTGTCGCTCGCAGTGCGCATCGGGCTGCGGCACCCGGACGCGGTCGTGGAGACGAGCTCGCTGTCGAGCGTCACGCCGCCCGACATCTGGTACCGCCTGAGCGTCCCCGAGGAGACGGTGGACAGCGGCTGGCTCTCCGCGCTGCAGCTCGAGGCCATCACCTACGCCTGCCAGGTGTGCGAGCGTCGAGAATGCCCGGCGGCGACCGGCGGGGGCCCGCGGATCGGTGACGGCGCTCGTGCTCGCCGCGCGGAGCGGTAACGGCGCTCGGAACGGTCCCCTGGTTCGGCGGTAGAGCCAGCAGGCTCGCAGTCGCGTTTCCATGCGAGTCTCTGCGTCTCTCGGTGTGTGTATCTGTGGGTCTCCGTGTGTGTGTCTGCGGGTGTCCGTGTGTGTGGGGAGCGGTGGCTCAGTGGTTAGCGCGCTGGACTACAAACCTGGCGACCCGAGTTCGAATTCCGTTCGCGGCTTACACCAGTGACGATTTTCTGAACCGGTCCTGGGCCTCCCCTAGGTCGACTCGGCCTCAAATGAGTACCTAGTGCGGTGTGTAAACATTGCTGCTAGGGAGACAAAGGCGGCCGGGCGTGGTGCCGGTCACCCACCCCCTCGTGTGCCGTGTCGACCTTCATAGGTGCTCCTTGCTAACGGCACTTGACCTTACAGTCTGTTAAGGCTACACGGCGGATCGTTGTCTTTGGTGCGCGCAGCAACAAGAGACGTACCTCACCAACGGGGAGCGTGCCGGGTTCCTGATCGGCGACGGCGCCGGCGTCGGTAAAGGCCGGACCATTGCCGGCATCATCTACGAGAACTACCTGCTGGGGCGCAAACGCGCTGTCTGGTGAGGCACTCGCCTCTCGCCGCCCCCC
>JAZEWU010000010.1:86433-101070 GCA_036362915.1 Geotria australis
CCCGCCACCGTGCTCTTGCTTTGGAGCAGCCCGTGAGGTTTTTCTGTGTAAATTTGCGACTCCTGACGCCCCCCTTCCTAGCGCCACCATCTGTAAGATAATTCGTGGAAATAAAAATATGCTGTCCGTTTTGCTCCGATGGTGTCTGCCTCTGTGATATAAGGTAAAGGAGCAACCCTGAAATGTCTTGCTCGCATCACTTTCTGGTGAGAGGGTCTTTACGAGACGGAGCTCAGGTGGGCACCTTGTGCAGCGTTGGGGCGAGCGGGTGCTGGGCTGGCACCGGCGCCATCAAATGTCCCATTGGCTCCCCACCCGAGTTCGCTCTCCATCCTTTGTCACAAACCGCTGAATCCTGTACAGGGTCGCGGCGAGCTGGATCCTATCCCGGCAGACACAGGGAGCGGTGAGTAGTGCTACCGCCTCATAGCAAGAAGGTCCCGAGTTTGAATCCCGGCTCGGGGGCCTTTCTGTGTGGAGTTTGTATGTTCTCCCCGTTACTGTGGGTTTTAGTCGGGCACGCCAGCTTACTCCCACAGTCCAAAGACACGCTACTGCATAGGTTAATTGTCTTGCGGTCTAAATTTCCCTCGGTTACCTGTAATGGACTGGCGTCCCATCCGGGTATAGCCCTGCCTTGCGCCCTGTGTCTGCCGGGATAGGCTCCGGCTCACCGCGACTCTGTACAGGATTAAGCGGTTTCTGACTGAACGAATACTCTAGGTTACAACACAGGTCACAACACCGTAGTTCACACTTCACACCCATCCACTCACTGAGTTGAATGCACGGGCTTTAAATGTAGCGGTGTCATGCTTAGCGTACTTGGCCACTCATCCATAGCGCGCCGGTTTGAGTCCACCTCCGGCGCGAGAGTTGGTTAAATGGTGAAAGTTTTTTTAAAACACCCCCTCCTCGTCAACATTCGCGTCTATGATTGGCAGATCGCGTGCGGTGGGCTAAACCGCTAAACTGCTAAAGTGTGGGTACTCCCACCTATTCCAAGACGGACTGGTTGAGCACGGAACAGGATACCAACACCCCCGGTATCTCCCTCTTCTCCTCTCGTGACCCCGACGCCGACCCCGGCGCCGGCTTCCGGTTCACGCCGCCATTTCTACCGGCGACGAAGCGGAGACGCGGGGTCCTTGCATCATCATCATCATAATCCGCCTCGTTCACCTCGTCAATTTTCCTGTTTGTCCTCCTCCACTCATCATCATCTGACGCGTCTGTCTGTCTCCACCGCCGCGCCCCGCGTCGCGATGTCCTTCAAGCCCAACTCGTCGTCCCCGGCACCTCTCCCCGTCAACAGCCAAGGTGAGCGAGAGTCGGGGCTCCTCCGGTCGCGGTGAGTGGCCGTCATGAGGGGAGGTGGGGGGTGGTGATGGTCGGTGAGGGAGGAGTGCTGGGGATGGTGGTGAGTGTGGCGATGATTTCTGCTTGATGAGTTGTGGTGCTAGTGAGTGGTTACTGACGGTGAATGGTGAGTGGTTTTGGTTGATTGGCGTGAGTGGCGGTGAGTGGTTGATGCGGGTTGATGGTGAGTGGTGTCGGTGAGTGGGGTTCTGGCTGATGATTGGCGTGAGTGGCGGTGGGTTGATGGTGAGTGTGGTTCTGGTGGCTTGATGTGCGTGCTGGTGAGTGGTGCTGTGGGCAGTCGCCCTCCAGCAACAACGGAGGGCGGAGGAGCGACGCTCACAACAGCAAGCCGAGCGCCGAGCGGCCAAAGCACAGCAAGTTGGCGCGGTAGGGAGCTCAGGCGGTGCATCTGCCAGTCATCTCGGTCAGGCAGCCCATGGACACCTGGGTCTGTCCTGTGACCTCCTGTCGACGAGCCTTCGACACTTCACGTGGCCTCAAGGTGCATATGGCCTGGCACAGGCGCCGTGGTGACGTCACCGCCACTTAGTGGCGAATGGCGGTTGTTGGTGGTGGTGAGTGGTTGACGCTGGTTCCCGTGGGCTCCCTGCAGGGGGCAGTGTGCCGTCCCCAGGTCCCGTGGCGCAGCCTCTCCCTCGCCCGCTCTTCAACGACTACGGCCCCCCGTCGCTGGGCTACATCTCGGTCAGTACTCGGTGGGGGCCCCCTGGCGCAGCCCCTCGCAACGTTCCTGTTTAAAACTCGTAATCTTGCGCGGCCGCTGCCACAATTCCAGGGAGTGATCACTTAACTAACACATTGTGTTACACGGCTGCCAAAACCACTGACATAGTCGCGGGTTAGGGGCGAATCCGTTCCCCGGCAAGTCAACACGACCTTCTATACTGCCCATTGCACAACTAATTATTTGAGTCGGTAACATCCATCCATTGTCAGGAACCGCTTAATCCTGTACAGGTTCGCGCTGAGCCGGAGTCTATCCCGGCAGACACAGGTCGCAACTCAGGGCTATACCCAGGATGGGGCCGCTGTCCATCACAAGGCACCGGGGGTAATTTAATCTGCAGGCCAATTAACCGATGCAGCAGTATGTCTTTGGACTGTGGAGGAAACCGGTGTGCCCAGCGAAAGCCCACACGGACACGGTTATAACATGCAAACTCCACACAGAAAGGCCCCCCGAGCCGGGATTCGAACCCGGGGCCTTCTTGCTGTTAGTCGGCAGTGCTACTCACCGCTACACAGACACCGTGCCGCCCCAGGCTGCGAGTTAATCCTGAAAAACACGATTGGCGGACTGGCGGTGTCCAATAACGATTTGGTTGGCAGCGCTCCGATGAGAAATCCATCCATCCATTTATACGTGTTATAACTATAAATTATTATTACAAAACGACAAAAAACGGCCACTTTCAATTGTTTTAAGCTGGTTGGTCTGGATGTGGCCGAGAGGTCGGGTCACTGGGTCGTGGAATCTTCGTCTGTGTCGTTGCTCGCTCACACGTACTGGTATCGGCGCACGTGTGCAGGCCGGGGGGGGCGCACAGCAGCCGCCACAGAGCAAATACGCGGAGCTGCTCGCTGTCATCGAGGAGCTGGGCCGCGACATCCGCCCCACGTACGCCGGGAGCAAAAGCGCCACGGAGCGCCTCAAGCGCGGTGAGCAGTGCGACGCGTGTTTATTCCATAGATGAGATACTAAGATGTATTGATGTAGATTGTCACGGCTCGATTCGTGACGGTTGCTTTTTCAGAGCTGTTCTTTCGGGATAGCCGTGTCACTGAGCAATCTCCATCTCTCCCTCACGAAGTTTCACCTCCCACTTTGGAAGCATCATAACTCCTGATAACGCCTGATAATGCTTCCAACCTGGGAGGCGAAATGTTTAATTGCCAGCAAAGGTAAATCCTTGTATATTTTCACAAACCTTTATTAGACTCGCACAGACTCAGAGACCAAGAGTCGTGCACGTGAGCGGATCCTCGTGTGTGTCGGTGCAGGCATCATGCACGCGCGTGCGCTCGTGCGCGAGTGTCTGGCCGAGACGGAGCGCTCCGCGCGATCCTGAAGCGGCACCCGCACGAGATCTCCCATCGCGGCAAGGGGCGGAGCGTGCTTCGGCTCCATCGTTCGCCGTCTCGCAGCGGTGCCAGCTCAACGACGTCGTGCCACAAGCGCCAATGTGTAAGCGTGTCGGGGTCCCCGCCGCCCTAGCGGGAGGAGCGCACGCCCACGGCATCGGTTTGCAGCCGCTGCGACCCTGAGAGCGGGCAAGCTGACCATCGTGGAAGTTGTTCCAACGTTAATTTAGGGTTGTGTAATTTAAGCCCGGTTTGTCTCATTTTTATACACACTTTTACAAAATAAAGTAATGTTTTCAAACGTCTCTTCTGTCACTGCCGAGTCAATGTGAAAAGACGAGTCGGTTTTTTGTGTGCGCTGGATGTGCAAGTTACAAACATTACGGCCATAAACAACGCCTCGAAACATTACATTGATGACGTGTTTAATCGTCATGGGATGGTCATCCGGGCTTCGTGTCACATGCTGGAGATATCTACGATTGTGAATACGGAAGGAAATCTTAATAGAAATTGGGTACATCTGCAGTACTTGTACGTATTCCATCAGCACATGCTGATAAGTCATTTTTAATAAAATGATTCGGTTTCCTCCCACAGTCCAAAGACATGCTGCTGCATAGGTTAATCGGCCTGCTGACTAAAATTGCCCCCAGTGCCCTGCAATGGACTGGCGTCCCATCCTCCGTACAGCCCTGCCTTGCGCCCTGTCAACCGGGATAGGGTCCGACTCACCGTAACCCTGTACAGGATTAAGCGGTTTCTGACAATGACGTTGATTGCCTTCAAATTTACATTTTAATTAATGTTCTTTGGACGTCGTGTAGCCTTCAGAGGCCGTGGAGTGACAGTTGGCGTCAGGAGGAGCTCGTGCTGGTGGGGTCGGGTGTCCGGAACGCCTGCTTTCGCTCGAGCGAACGGCGGCTGGTTGCCTTGGCGGCGGCGCGCTGCCTCTGGCCCTCCAGGCGCTGGAGCCGCACGGGGCTCGCGTCCCCGTGAACGCGCTCGTCCAGCTTCTCGCGCAGGATGGCGCGCGCCAGCTTGCGATTGGTCTCCAGCGAGCGCGTTTGGTGACACTGTGGGGTGCACGCACGCAGGCCATAGTTACCCACCGCATCCGGTACTCGTCCTCTCACCGTGCCCGGTGTATCGACTCTACCGGTTACAGGCCACGTAGTCAATTCGCGTGTTTGTTGTCTGGCAGGAATCCAATAAGTCAGATGCCTTCTATGACCTTCCGTCCCAGGTGCTGGCTAAAGTGGCCCCTCGGGATCGAGTCACCCTGCTAGGTAACTTTAATGCCAGAGGGGGCCAGGACGCAGTCATCTGGGCCGGAGTGATTGGTAGGCATGGGCCAGATCAGCTCAATAACAACGGTAGGAGACTGCTAGACTTCTGTGCAGCCCATGGGCTCGTAATCACCAACACGCTGTTCCGTCATCGGCGCATCCATACATCATCATGGATGCATGCCGGGTCCAAGCAAGAACATCTGCTGGACTACATAGTGACGGAGCAGCGGATGCGGGCCCATGTCCTTGACACCAGGACCTACCGTGGAGCTGATCTGCCCTCTGATCATCGCACCGCCACACAGACTGAGTGAGGCGCAGAGTGGCTTAGGGAAGGCTGCACGTGCCTTCACCACGATGCCCGAGGGCAGGTGTTTGAGCACCACGCAGTTGCTCGTCTTGTTGGTGGCCTGGCCGCCGGGGCCGCTCCCGCGCACGAACTGCTCTCTCAGGTCTTCCTCTTGCAGCTCCTCCAGCCTCGGCCCCGAAGCCTTCCCTCGGAGGGCCCCGTGCTCAGTGGCGGTGCAGGGGGCCCACGCAGGGGCCCTCGAGCCCCTGGCCGCGGCGCAACAAAACCTGAAGAAGGACGAGATGACCCGTGGGGAGGACATGGCGCCCCACAGCATCTGGGGAGGCATGGAGAACCACGACCAGTCGCTTGTAAAGCGGTTAAAGACACATGCATGCAACAGAGACACGGGAGAGACAGACACCAGGGAGACAAGGAACCGGAGACAGATAGACGCTTCAGAGGGCGGGGAGCGGCTCCTGAAACCCAAGAATCGTGCCAGACGACCGGGGCGGATGTGACGTAACACGTAAACATGTGTACTGTATGGTGAGCGTAGTGTACTGTATGGTCAATACAAGACAAAGATGGTAGTGGGGAGCGGTTGCTACGATTATGGCGACCCGAGTTCGAATCCCGCGCACGGCCAACACCAGTGACGATTTTCTGAACAGGTCCCGGGCCTCCCCTAGGTCAACTCAGCCTCAAATGAGTACCTAGTGCGGTGTGTAAACATCGCCACTAGGGACACAAAGGCGGCCGGGCGTGGTGCTGGTCACCCACCTCCTCGTGTGCCGTGTCGACCTTCATAGGTGCTCGCTAACGGCACTTGCCCCTATAGTCTGCTAAGGCTATACGGGGGATCTTTGTATTGTATGGTGAGTTTACTGTACTATATTGTGTGTACTGTATGGTGAGTTTACTGTACTCCATTGTGTGTACTGTATGGTGAGTGTACTGTACTCCATGGTCTCTACTGTATGGTGAGTGTACTGTACTCCATGGTGTGTACTGCAGGGTGAATGTACTGCATGGTGAGTGATCTGAATGGTGAGTTTACTGCATGGTAAATTGTATTGCTTTTCCTGTGCACTGCAGGGTGAGTGTACAGTACTCTTTTCCTGTGTACTGCAGGGGGGTGTTCGATACATTGTATATCAGAGCATACTTCCGAAATCGGGCTTGCACGGTTTGCGAAAAAGATGCGTCCTTTTCATGAATATGTATGACTCGAACATAATTCGGTGCGTGACAGCTAACGACGACCCTGGTCATGACTCAAACACAGGCAGGACGGAACGGTCTCCCCCAGCAGATGGCGGGACACTGGCACCGCAGGTCTTAGATGTGACTGCGTTGGCATTGAGGCGGTGGCATCAGTGACTTATTTTGGAGAAGATGCAATCGCACAAAACACATTCCTATGAGAAACAGCATCCCCTACTTCTACAAGGTAACAATTTAAGGGATGCACAATTGTTTGATTCACTTAGTGTCCTGGTTAGGTGAGGAGCACAGAAATCCGGGAGTGCCTTTGAGTAGAGTCGCTGCTCCTTCGGATTGAGAGGAGCCAGTTGAGGTGGTTCGGGCATCTGTAAAGGATGACCCCTGGGAGGCTCCCCCGGGAAGTCTACCAGGCATGGCCCACCGGGCGAAAACCTAGAGGCCGACCCAGGACACGCCGGAGGGATATCCTTCGGATGAGCAGGGAACGCCTGGGAATCCCTCAGGAAGATCTGGAATCTGTTGCTGAGCAAAGGGATGCCTGGTCCACCCTCCTTGGACTGCTGCTACCAAGACCCTCATCAGGACAAGCGGTTTAGAAAACAAGCAGATGGATGGATGGTGTCCTGGTTATTGACCAAGAAGGAGTGCAACCCACAGTGAGTGGTGTGTCGTGCATGAAGGACTGGTGAATTTCCCGCATGATGAGTGAGTGAGTGGTAAGTGTCCTGCACAGCGAGTGGGTTGATTGCTCTGCACCGTGGCTGAGTAACCTGCGTGGGTGAGTATCGTGTCCTGTCCGATTGGTGGCACGAGTGGTGGTGGAGGTGGGGGCGGTGCAGGCGGCGGTGTAGTGGTGGTGGTGGAGGCGGTGGCTCAGTGGCTAGTGCGCTGGGCTACAAACCTGGCTATGACACGAGTTCGATTCCCGCTTAAGGCTATCAACACCAGTGACGATTTTCTGTACATCGCCACTAGGGAGACAAAGGCGGCTGGGCGTGGTGCTGGCAACCCACCACCTCGTGTGCCGTGTCGGCCTCCATAGGTGGTACTCGCAAACAGCACTTGACCCTACAGTCTGTTAAGGCTATTCGATTCGATTCTTAGAAGCGTGATGGTTATATGACAGTTTCCCATTGCAACAAGTTCTTCTTTAGTTGCAGACAGCCCTTCAACATTTAGATATATAATAGTCAGTGCTAAGCGTTCACGTCGCGACCCCTGTCAGGTAATACTTGGTGTTGCCTGCGAATTCTACCAAACACTTCGAAGCCAAGCTGAAAGACAACGATGTCCAGAAGCTGCCCATCGTGCTTTGAAGAATCGCAAATAAGAAGAAGATTGTCAGTGCTGGCCTTAAAGGCGAGCATTGGCCTCTCTTCTTGCTCCAGACTGAGGGGCTTCTGGCATCTGTTGAGCTTCTGGACATCGTTGTCTTTCAGCTCGGCTCCGGAGTGTGGTAGAATTTGCAAGTAATACCAAGTATTACTTGACAGGGATCGCGACGTAAACGCTTCTACCTTGATCCCCGTTAAGGCTGTACGGGGGTGTTTATTTGTTTGCACGGGTGTGTGACCACTGGAGGGCGCCCTCTCTCTCTCCGTTGCCAGGGATGAGTCGGGGGTTGGAGCAGCCGCCGGCCGCCGTGTCAGGCTTCCCCGACCACCAGTAACAGACACAGCAGCAGCATCCGCAGCAGTATCATCATCATCCGCAGCATCAAGGAGCATCAGCCATCCGCGAGCCGGCGGCTTGACATGGCGTGCGGCGCCGATCCGCGCACGGCGGCCGCGGGCTGGCCCGGGCTGCGGGAGGCGCGGGTCGCTCCAGGCGTTCAGGCGCGGCCCCGGGATCTCGGTACGTGACGGGGCCATCACGGGGGCTTGCCGAGTCCTGGCGACGGGGAGAGGAGGCCGTATGGGGCAGCCATTGAGAGACAGGAAAGGGTTCTGGGAAAGCGGAGGCGATGCAGGGGCAGGGGATGGATTCCTACGTTAGGGCCCGCTGATCGCCACACTCACGTAATGAACCCCCTAACAGGGCTCATCATCCCCTCATCACAGGGGTCAGAGAACGCATGGCGGGGTCCCCCTGGCCCCAACGTCTCCCAGCGTCTCGCCCGGAACCTTTGGAGTCACAGGGAACACGGTGCCCCTTTCCTGTCTGATGGTCAGTCTGGGGAACCTGGGCAGTCGGGGACAACCTTGGAGACCGAGGGGGTCTTGGCCACAGGCGGGCGAGGGAGGTCAGGGGGCGGCCTTGTTCGGACGGTGAATTGCAATGCGTGTGCCGCGGTGGGGTGCGTGGGAGGTGAGGTGAATGGATTCGCGTGAGGGTGAATACGTGTGAGAGAGACGGCGAGCCGTGAGTGATGGGCCGCCGGGGCTGTTAGGCTGTTAAAGTGAAGTTTATGGCCGCGTAATCAGATTAGAGCTGTACGTGGGAGGCCACCAGACCCAGGGTTATCGGTGTGGAGCCGGAGCAAAAATAAGGCGCCGGTTGTGTTTTTTGTCTAATTTAAATTGTGATTTGGGGCCCCGCAACCCCCTCGCTGGGATATCCCGACAGCGGCCGAGTTGATAGGCCCCGTGTCGGCCTCCCGCTCCTCCTCAGCCACGGCTCTGCTTCGTTAGCCCGGCACTTGGTTCCTGATCATCATTGTCAGAGAGGGCTTAATCCTGTATAGGGTTGCGGTGAGCCGTAGCCTATCCCGGGAGACACAGGGTGCAAGGCAGGTCTATGCCCTGGATGGGACGCCAGTCCATCACATAGCATCAGAAATGTGATGGTTGCTGTTCAGAGCTGTTCTGTTGGGATAGCCGTGTCACTGAGCGCGCGCTCTCTCTCCGTCCCGACGTTTCGCCTCCTCCCACGTTGGAAGAAGCATCATCAGGCGTGGGAGGCGAATCGTCGCGAGGGAGAGAGGGAGAGCGCTCAGTGACACGGCTATCCCGAAAGAACAGCTATGAAGAGCAGCCGTTATGAATCGAGCCGTGAAAACTTACGTCAGTATATAGGAAATTTGCCGAAATACTAGGAATGACGGTGTAAATACCACTGCATTCAGTTCAGGGACAGCGTTCATGCGTCGCAGAAAACCGTTGCTTTCCGTCCCGACCCCAACCTCGCACCTGACCCTGTGCCGGAGCAGCTGTCGCTGCGGCCCCGACTCACCACGCCGGGTGATTGCTACTGTGCCCCTGGAAATGCTCCAGCAGCGTACTCGAACCGATTTAATGTTTAACCTCGGCGTGCCCGAGCTCACGGAGAGACCCGCGACTTGCTCGAGTCCTGCTCCGAATGACCTCCCTTCGGCTTGTCTTTTACTGCAGCGTGGGACCATCATAGAGGGTCAAAGTATTGGCGGAACACGAGGGAGACTCGCAACATAATTTCCTGTAGAGTATGGTAGCGCGGTGGGTAGTGCTGCTGCCTTACAGCAAGAAGGCTCCGAGTTCGAATCACGGCCCGGGAGCCTCTCTGTGGGGAGTTTGCATGTTCTCCCCGTGTCCGCGTGGGTTTTTGCCGGGCACTCCGGTTTCCTCCCACAGTCCAAAGACACGCTGCTGCATAGGTTAATTGGCCTGCGGACTAAATTGCCCCCCGTGCCCTGTGGTGGACTGACAACTCATCCTGTATATTGCCCTCCCTTGTGTCATGTGTCTGCCGAGATAGGCTCCGGCTCACCGCAACCCTGTACAGGATTCAGCGGTTTCACAGGGCCAGTTAAACATCGCGATGGGAAAAAATATAGATAGCTTATTGGACATTAAGAGAACGAACAAATGCAACATTTGCAACATTACAAACACAAAGCAAGATTTGTAATCACAGCTTGGCAGAAATTGTAATTCTAACTGGGATCTAAGGTTGCTCATCGAAGGGAGTGACTTTAGCATTAAGCTCATGGCAATAATGTTCCAAAAACGTGGGGGAGCTGCCACAAAAGCTTTTTCCACGTATCTTGATGTGAACCTAGGAACATTTAGCAGAAAGTACTTAGACTTAGAGCTTCTAAGGCTTATTTTGTTAATCATTTATCTAGAACCGTGTATGCCTATCTATGTGCGCGTTATAAATGTAAAATTATTATTATTATCTGTATATAACCACACACACCCTTCCCTATAGAACCGTACACGCTTTTCTGTGTGACGGGGCAACTGTCCGGCTTACGATCCCTCCTGGTACTGTGGGCAACTAGCTGTAGGAAAATCCGGTGCAAGATTTGGTCGTGTATACTCGTGCCCCTCTGCCACCTGTTGTTATGCCACCTTCTGCGTGATAGGTGGGTGTGGTGGGTGGTGGTGGCGACGAGGGTACCGGGTGTGGTTTGTTAATTTAACACGAAGGCTTTCATGACCATAGTATAGCTCGTAAAAAGGGCTATCCTATGGTTGCGCAGCCGTGATGGGTGCACAGGTGTACTAGGTCCAGGTGCTATGTGTGCAGGTGCATTGGGTGGGCGCGTATGATCGGGCCGCAGGTGTGATGGCGACACGGGTGTGATGGGTGGTGTTGGTGTGATGGGGGGTGTGATGGGTGTGTGTGTGATGGGTGGGTGCGATGTGTGTAGGGGTGATGACCAGGTTATTGATGTCCGCACGCTCATGCACATGACGATATATGGTCTTCTTCTTTGCGATTCTTCGAAGCGCGATGTTAAATTACAGTTTCCCATTTTACGATATATGGTGCCGTCTCTGAACGTTATTGCTGCTCGCAAGGGGCTGGCGGCACGCGAGCGTGCACGTGTCAGCACTGTCCGTTTGCGAACGCTCGGCGATACAGTGACCAGTGGATTAGCGATCTCTCGGGGTGAGCAGGCAGCGGCTCCACGTCGCTGCTCGTTGGTATCCGACCTACCACGGGGACCAGGAATACCACCACCAACCCCCTCTGCGTGGGGCGTTTCGCGTGTATGTAATCGTACGAGAGCCGCCGGTCGCTTTGCCGCCCGTGTGTTTGTGTGCGCGGCGGCTGTCGAGCTGCATGTGCGGTGTGTGTGGGGGGGGCCCGTTCTGCTCGGGGGGTGTTTTCCTGCAATAGCTTCTCACAGCTGCCTCTGAGCCCGCGTTTCCATGGCGACCAAGCGGGTGATGCTCGCGTGACGTGTGCCCGCGCGTAACCATCGCCGCCTCCTCCTCCAGACGCCCGCGTCGCGCAGATGGGGCCCCGCGCACCCTCACCTTCCCGCTTGGCCGCACGTTTTTTCGGAGCGCGGCGTGCCTTCAAACGGTCGCGGCTCTCGACCTCTCGCTCCGGAATCGCGGTGACGACGGGCGCGCGCCCGCGGCCGTAACCTTGGTGAGCGCAGAAGGGCGGCGCGCCCAGCCGCCCGCCCGCTTTGCCGTCGGTGGCATATTGTTGGCTTGGATTTTTTTCACGGCGAGGATTTGCGGCGCGATGCGGAGCCGCGAGGACACCGCGGGCGTCCGGAGACGACGGCGACGGGCGGCGCCGCTCCCGGGGAGTGCGGAGCTCGCGCGACACGACCGCTGGCGCCGCGTGTTGACGGCGCGTGTTGTGGAGGAGCGTCTCGGAGGACCGAGGGTACGTTCACAAGCGACGCCCCGGCTGAGGGCTCGGCTCCCCGGGGCGAGCGAGCGAGCGGGCGGGCGGGCGCCTTGTCCTCCTCCTCCTCCTGCCCGCGATGCGCACGTGTCGCTGGCCCCCGGTCACGTTTAAATAACGCAAACGGAGCCCACGGGCAAGGTGAACCCCATGCATCATTCATGCAGACTTAGCCAATGTCTTGTAATGCATATTACTACATTTATAATTAACGCGGTGTTTAAGAGGGACAGACGCCACGCTGGCGACGAGCTTTTGAGATTGCCTCGCGGGCTAACCCGGCCTCGGTGTCGCGCGCCAGTCGCTCCGTGTGCACGCCGTGTGTGCGTGTGTTTGACTCCACTTACGTAAGTTAACTTGCTCACGGTCGCCGCCCAGACACGCACACACGCCCATGTTTAGACAGATGCGTCTTCCCGCTCCCACGCAATCTCACACGCGCGCAACACAAAGATCCCCCGTGTAGCCTTAAGCGACTGTAGGGTCAAGTGCCGTTAGCGAGCAGCACCTATGAAGGTCGAAACGGCACACGAGGGGATGGGTGACCAGCACCACGCCCGGCCGCCTTTGTCTTCCTAGTCCAGATGTTTACATACTGCACTAGGTGCTCATTTTAGGCTGAGTCGCCCTAGGGGGGTGGGGGGGGCAAGACCGATTCAGAAAATCTTCACTGGTGTTGGCGGCCGTGAGCGGGATTCCAACTCGGGTCATACCCAGGTTTGTCGCACAGCGCGCTAACTCCTGAGCCACCGCTCACCCACACACGCGCACACACGTACACGCGCACATCCTCTTCACCGCGGCGCCTTCGATGGAGACGCGGGTCAAGTTCAGCGGTGGCGGCACAGAAGGGCGGAGGAGCCGACACCACCGCTTCCTCCGCAGGGCTCCTCGCGCCCACGCGGAGCGAGGCTGCTCGCATTGGGCCATATTTAGCCAAAAAACACCGCTGCCCAGCCGCCCGTGGAAGCGTCTGGCGGCGTTCTTGACGGAGCGGCGGAGTGGATGTGGCGTGCTGTCAGGCCGCGTCATTACGACCCGTGGCCCCCACACTTGCGGCTTTTGGCGTCTCCGTTTTCGTGTGGGTTTTAAATCGGACAATGTTATTGATCCGGGTAGAAATCCGTCTTCGTCGTTATTTAGGTCCAGGATGTTTGTACATTGTCACGGTGAGCCGGAGCTTATCCCGGTAGACACAGGGTGCAAGGCAGGGCTATTCCCAGGATGGGACGCCAGTCCATCACAGGGTACCGGGGGCAATTCAGTCAGCAGGCCAATTAACCTATGCAGCAGCATGTCTTTGTTTGTCTGTCTCAGTGCAATTTGTTTGAAACAGCGTTAAAATGTCAAACGTTGCCAACACAAGTTTTTGGAAATGGTATGTGGTATGAAAGTACTGATGTAGGTTTTCACGGCTCGATTCATGATGGTTGTTCTTTAGAGCTGTTCTTTCGGGATGGCCGTGTGTCACTCAGCGCTCTCCCTCTCTCCCTCGAAACGTCGCAAGGGAGGGAAGATCGCTCATTGACACGGCTAGAGACGGGGGTCAAGGTAGAAGCGTTCACGTCGCGATCCCTGTCAGGTAGTACTTGGTATTGCCTGCGAATTATACCAAACACTTCGAAGCCAAGCTGAAAGACGACGATGTCCAGAAGCTAGCCATCGTGCTTCGAAGAATCGCAAAGAAGAAGACGGCTAGAGACTGTATGTATAGACTGTTGAGAGAGGGAAACACGGCTATTCCGAAAGAACAGCTCTGAAGAGCAACCGTCAGTGGTATGAAGGGGCGAAGTGTGATGTTTCAAATCCGTCCGACATTTGGATCGGTCCAGGATAATCATAATAATCTACTTTTGTAACGCGCGCATTTTCTCCGGGCGCGTTGCACCCGTTGATTCGGAGGCGCGGAGCTCTGCTCAGTCGGTCTGTTGTGAGTCGGTGAAGAGGTGACTTTTTAAAAGTTTTTTGAATGCTGTGGGGGACTGTGTTTGACGCAATAGGTGTGGCAGGCTATTCTAGGTTGTGGGTGCCGCGACCGAGAATCGGCGTTTCGCGAAGGTTATGCGTGGTGTGTGAAGTAAGTGCTGCGATGAGCTGCGCAGAGTACGGGATTGTGTTGATGCGAGGACCGAAGTAGTGATGCGAGGTATTTAGTGTGGCCTGTGTGGATAGCGCGGTGGATGACGTTAATAATATCTTTCAAATCATTACGAAGTCAAATCCGTGCCAGGTAGACAGTTGTCTCGTGTTGTCTTGTCTACCTGGGTCACAGTCTACAGACAGCCTTGTTTTATTATTATCATCATCTTCTTCATGAGCCAGTGTGTACGACTCGACAGCTAATGACACAATTGTGGAGCGGTATGTCGTGTAGCGGTGAGCGGTGTGTCGTGTGGTGGTGGGTGTGTTGTGTGACATCTGGTGGGAGTGTGAGCTGTGCTGGGTGTGTGATGTATTGTGTATGTGATGTGTGGGTGTGTGATGTATGTGTTGTGTGTGTAAAGTGGTCTGTTTTATGTGTAAGTGGGGAGCAGAAGAACAGTAGTTAACCCACTGCACTACGAACCTGCAATCCGAGTTTACATCCCCCCCACGACTGAAAACAGTGACAAATGTTTAAACCGTTATTGGGCCTTCCCTAGGTCGACTCCGTCTTAAGTGAGTACCAGGTGCGATGTGTAAACATCAGCACTATTTATTATTCTTCTTCTTCTTTGCGATTCTTCGAAGCGCGATGTTAAATTACAGTTTCCCATTTTCTTACACAGCCCCTTGCATTTTCATTGAACTCCG
>JAZEWU010000010.1:126869-139974 GCA_036362915.1 Geotria australis
GCAGAAAATACCCAGTGAGCTTGCAGCCTCTGGATGTGGGATTCCTGAGGCACAACAAACGTTCGAATTAACCAACGCAAATAATACATACAATTGAGAGAGGGAGAGTGCTCGACACGGCTATCCTGAAAGAACAGCGTTGACGGGCAACCATTAATATATAAAATCACAAGGTAATACAATGAATTTACAGCATTAAATTGTGCAACGATTAATTCTTAACCCTAACCGTCATGATACATTCAACAGTAACACACAGTATTGCCATCCATCCATTGTCATAAACCGCTTAATCCTGTACGTGGTCGCGGTGGGCTATAGCCTATCCCGGCAGACACAGGGCGCAAGGCAGGGCTATACCTAGGATGTGACGCCAGTACATCACAGGGCACCAGGGGCAATTTAGTCCGCAGGCCAGTTATCCTATGCAGCAGCAAGTCCTTGGACGCCGACGCATTATGAGCGGTTTGGGAAAGGTTGCACTCGCTATGGCACCGGGGTGCGACGATTCTTATCTCTCCTGCCCTGTCGCCGACGGTGACTCGTCCAGGCACTGGCAGGACCTGGGCTACCTGATCGTGTACGTGACGGGCCGGCCCGACATGCAGAAGCAGCGCGTGGTGGCGTGGCTGGCGCAGCACAACTTCCCACACGGCCTCGTGTCGTTCTGTGACGGCCTCGTGCACGACCCTCTGCGGCACAAGGCCAACTTCCTGCGCTCGCTCATGATGGAAGTAAGTGTGTAGAGCAGGCCGATAGACCTGCAATCGCAGCTAGGCAGACATTTTTATTCTAATTGGGATCTAAGGTTGCTCATCGAAGGTAGTGACTGTAGCCTCAAGCTCATGGCAATATTGTAAATAACATGCAAGCCTTTACCTTTTCTGGCAATTAAACTAGTGTTAAGATCTTAAAAACACCAAATGGACACTTTTTTTGTAAAGGGTCCAGTTTGCAAGAAGCCACACATGCTTGTGGCAAAAACATGCAAACAAAATGCTATGATAATATATGCATTGTCCTTGAAACTGATTGGCCCACACCAGAAACAGCTTTCTTTATAGACTAGTCTTAGTGTTTAGCCAAGTGTTGCCAAAAGACAAGAAGTTTTGGACAATGCAAATATTAATGCATGAGACCATTGGACCTTTTTGCCGTTGTACAAAAAATGTATGAGTAGCTCAGGTCTAGCTGTTGAGACTATGAGCAGCATTTTGCCAGCGTACAGATCATGTCAAAAATACACAAGGTTTTACCTTTTCTGGCAATGAGACAAGTGTTCTGGCAATGAGACAAGTGATCTTAAAAACACCAAATGGATACATTTTTTGCAAAGGTAAAAACCTTGTATATTTTTTGACAAAAACGGTCGGTGCTCCACACGCCTCACTGGCCGTGTGGATGTAGCGTGTTGTCTCCGCGTTCTCTCCGTGTTCTGTAAGTGTTCTCTACGTGTTCTCTCCGTGTGCTCTCCATGCGCTCTGCGTGTGCAGAAGCATGTGCGTGTGCACTCTGCCTATGGCTCCACCAAGGACATCGCCGTGTACAGTGCCCTGAACCTCGCCCCAAACCAGATCTACATCGTGGGGCGCCCCACCAAGAAATATCAGCACCTGTGTCAGGTGCGTCCCCTGCACCCTGACCACGTGCCCATGTTTCTCCGACACACCTCTTTACAGTGATAGGTTCATTCATTCATTCATTGTCAGAAACCGCTTAATCCTCTACAGGTTTGTGGTGAACCTGAGCCTACCCTGGCAGACACAGGGCTATACCGACGGTGGGACGCCAGTCCATCACAGTACACCGGGGGCAATTTAGTCCGCAGGCTAATTAACCTATGCAGCAGCATGTCCTTGGACTGTGGGAGGAAACCGGAGTGCTCGGCGAAAACCCACTCGGACACGGGGAGAACATGCAAACTCCACACAGAAACATGGCACCCAAGGCGGGATTCGAACCCAGAACATTCTTGCTGTGAGGCGGTAGCGCTACTCACCGCTATACCACTGTGCCGTCCCGTGGTTTTAAAATTTATAATAATTTACACGGGGCGCCACGGTGATACAATATTTCACAATATTTCAGTCATCTCAGTCAGTCAACCCGTGGCACCTGGGTCTGTCCCGTGACCTCCTTTAAGTGTGCATTGGACGCTGCATGATAGCCTCGAGGTGCACCCGGCCTGGCACAGGCGTGCCACGGTGACGTCGCCGCCACTTAACGGCGAATGGCGTTCACCGTTGTCGTCGTCGTCGTGTGGGCCCGCAGTTCCTCACCGACGGCTACGCGGCGCACCTGGCGCAGCTGGAGTACCACCACCGCTCGCGTCCGGCCAAGAGCAACGCGCGCATGGTGCTGCGCAAGGGCAGCTTTGGGCTGCCGGGCCAGTGCGACGCCTTTCGCAAGCGTGGTCACCTCCGCCGGGCCGTGTCCGTTCACCAGGCGGCCGCCGGGGTCACTGGGGTCGGCGGGGTCGCGGGCGGGGTCGTGGCCGGAGGGGCGGCGGGACCGCCGGGCCTGCCGGCCATCCCGGGCGCCGGCAAATCGCCGCCGGAGCGCGCGCTCAGCCAGAGCGAGCCGGAGCGGGAACAGAAGGAGCGCGTGACGGCGCGCAGCATGAGCATCGTGGCGGCCGGCTGCTGGAGCAAGTCGGCGGGACACGCGGGGAGTGGCGCAGGCCCCCCCGGGCCGGCCGGCGGGCCCCGGCTGGAGAGCAGCGTCTGAGCCGGGACGGGCCGTAACGCGGCGGACGGACAGGTTGCGGAGAGTTGTTGTAGCGATTTGTTGTTGTGGAGGAGGTATATCGGTTACGTCTGTGCTGCTGCGAGAGCTTTCGTCGCATGGATAGGAGCCAAAATCACAAAGTGTAGGATCCACTTTATTGTCTTTACGTTGGGCTGGAAGCGCGTCGCGCCGGGAACAATTCTCGGGTCGGACGCTACTCACGCGCGCGGGGTAATGCAGAACGCAGAACACGGGACGACTCGTGATGGAGTCTCGCTCTTTCGCGGCAGTTACATTCCTCGCTCACGGTGACCACTGACAACGTCACGTTAGTGCCGCAGACTTGTAATATTACCCGTTTATTTATGGTTTATACACGAGCCTCTGTTTTTTAAGAGCGGCACATTTAACGAATTCACAAATGCGCGGAGAATTCTGATTGTTTTAGACGCATGGAGCCTTGTTACATGGACTCGGAAGACACCGCGGTACCACGAAGCCAGCCCAGGTGGATTGTGGGAGCAGAGGGAGGGAGCGAGCGGTGAGTGTTGCGTGTCGCTGTGATGATGGTGACGATGATGCGCTGCCTGGGAGCAGGTGTCGGGAGCGGTCTCTCTCGTGAAGTTAGTCCCCAGTTAGAAGTGCAGTACCGTATTCAATAACTATATTCTGATGTCCAATGAGAGTAAAAGTGACTTAGTGATGCTTCTTGCGCGAGCTCTATCTCTTGTGTTTGAATATTCGACGACGGCTGAAAGTATTTACGCGGTGCCGCCGTTCCCCTCGTGGTGATGTTGCAAAACTCCGAGTCTTCAAATGCGGGAGACAGTTTTTGGTGTTGGGAGAAAAAACTATTGGGTTCACTCGGCGTTGCATCTTCGGGGCCCATCCCGATTGTAAAAATGTTGGCGTGTATAGTTTGTGTATCTACTAGGTCAATTGATTGGACAGGGCGGCAGGGTGGCACAGTGGTAACATCTGCGCCTCACAGACAGAAAGGTCATGCCCGAGGCGGTTCGATTTCCAGCTCAGGCGCCATGCTGTGCGGAGTTTGTGTGTTCTCTCCCCCTGTTCTGTGTGGGTTTCCTCCGGGTTCTCCACTTTCCTCCCACAACTTGAAAACAAAACACACTTTAATTAATTGGCCGATAACATCATAATATGTAGGACGCAGTGCGGATAATAGCGAACCCCATATATATAACGTGAACCCCATATATACTGTACTGGCTGGGGAGCAGTGGTGGAGCAGTTAGCGCGCTGTATATGAGTGGGGAACGGTGCTGTAGCGAATCCACCCATTGCATTGCGGCTTCAAACACCCCCTTCATTAACGACCAAGTGGACTCGCCCAGTTTCTTTAGAGATATTTTTGGAATTTTCCATTTTTTTCTTGGACCGCAGTCAACCGCAGAAAATTGAAACCACGGTGGCTGGACCCGCGGATACGGGGGGAATACTGTACCATCGAAATTTAATGCATATGCGCCACGCAGCGTTATTAAAAATATTTACAATTATTAAAGAACGTGACCTGAACGATGCATGGAGCGGGGCTCAAGTTGCAGAAAAAATCTGGTCGCAGGTATCCGAGACCGTAGATTTAATGGAAAACATCAATCGTAATCTCCCAACACCATATACTACAGCCTACGTGTTATACATACTATATATACGTGTGTGTAAGATTATATATAGTAACCCGTATCCGCGCATACGTGTACATTTTATGCGCTTCAACCTCTGAATGAGCGATTGTGCACAGCCCGATGACCTGGTTCCGATTTGCATGGCGCCTGCAAGAGCATACCTGCTATTGGGGAATGACGGGTTTGACATTTTTAAAGTTTTATATCATATAATCTCCGTTTTTTATTATTATTATTGTTACTAATGTTGTTATCTTGCATTGATATCATTAGGTAGATAGGTGTTTATTATTACAGCAGAAAACAAACACGCCAATTGACGAAAATAAATAAAAATATAAAAATATCACAAATTAACGCAACAAAAACATAAAATCAACATTTACACGCAGTATTGCACATCAGTGACTAAATAAATAAACAAAAATACAAGGTAGTTAAAACATGTAGATGTGTGTCACCTTTCTACACATTGGCATAAAATGTTTGCCATTACAGAAAAGCAGCCAACTGCAGACGTGCTCCATGCATTGCATTCACAAATTGATCATCGCAATCATGCTTTGGTTGCATCCGTGTGAGAAATTATGCTGCATATCTTTGAAGTGAAAATAATTACTCTTGGTCTTCAAGTTCCAAGTAATTAAGATTGAATAACTGGGTTTAAAATGGTGAGAACATTGGAATCGTTATAAATAGGCCTGGTGGCACGGTGGCAATGCGGTGAGTAGCGCTCCCGCCTCACAGCAAGAAGGTCCCAGGTTCGATTCCCAGCTCGGTCGGGTGCCTCTCTGTGGAGTTTGCATGCTCTCCCCGTGACCACGTGGGTTTTCGCCGGGCACTCCGGTTTACTCCCACACTGTGAACTGGCCGACTGACTACGTTGCCCCCTGGCGTCTCATCCTGGGGATAGCCCTGCCTTGCGCCCTGTGTCTGCTGGGATCGCCTGCGGCTCACCGCAACCCTGTACAAGATTAAGCGGTTTCTGACAATGAATTAATAAATAAATAAGCTGTCGTTATGGTCAAAACGTGCAAAATGTTAACTACCAAAGTGGCCACCATATTTGTAGGCAGCGCTGGGCATGTGCAGTGCACCGTGTACACATCCAAAAACCTTGGCATGCGCGGTGGGGACTTCTTTGCATTTTATGGTCATGTGGCCACACCACTGCCAGCGCTGAGCATCTGAACAATATGCCCCCCCTGCGCAAACCAGCCTCATTGTAACCACTGAGGCTGATTAGAGCCACGGGACAGATTTGAGTCGCGACAGAAATACGGGTGGGCCGCTGCCGGGTTCAAAAATGGCACTGCTCCAGTCTGCGCCTGCCTCGTGTGAGACCGTGTACCTTGGTGCGTCCTGTTTTTTAATCCACCCACCCTACTCCCGCTTATTTATTACGCTGCTGTCACCTTGTTTTGAAATGTGTGTGAAGTATATATAGCAGGCTTTCATCGTATTGAATTTGCCAAATAACACTCCATGAGGTGTCCATCAGCGCAGGTCTGAGGCCCAATCATAGCCATTTGAGAGATGTTGTTTTCGTTCAAGGTGCAGATACCTGGACCGGAAACGTGGGTCCATCGTCGAGCACTTATTGTTGTTGTTGTGTTTCATTGCCACTGCTTTCTGAGAATGCGTCAAGACGTTCTTCTAGCTCATAGAAGCTAACATTCCTTTTTATGTTAGCGTTTATATGTCAGTGTTTGCTCCATTTCATTTGCAATCTTAAATATTGCGAAAGGGACAGTACCTTACGAAGTATAACCGGTTGCCGCACGCGTGTGTTTTTTGTTAGGGCCAGTATTATTCGTTCAGGTTTCTCACCAAGGCCACAGCAAGCTGTCTATGTCAGCCATGTGCAATACTAGGCCGGGTGGGCGATGTCGATGCATTTGGATGCTCCTGCCATCCATCCATCCATCTTCTAATCCGCTTGTCCTGGTGAGGGTCGCGGGGACTGCTCTTTAAGGAGGGTGGACCAGACGTCCCTTTCCTCAGCAACAGATTCCAGCTCTTCCTGGGGGATTCCCAGGCGTTCCCAGGTCAGCCGAGAGATATAATCCCTCCAGCGTGTCCTGAGTCGACCTCTAGGTCTCCACCCACTGGGCCGTGCCTGGTAGACTTCCCGGGGGAGCCTCCCAGCGGACACCCTTAACAGATGCCCGAACCACCTCAACTGGCTCTTCTCAATCCAAAGGAGCAGCGTCTATACTCTGAGGTTCTCCCGGATTGCTGTGCTCCTCACCCTGTCACGGAGAGTGAGCCCAGCAACCCTAAGGAGAAACTTTATCTCTGCCGCTTGTATCTGCGATCCCGTTCTTTCGGTCATTGTAATCATCATTGCTCCTGGAATGGTTACCAATTGGATTTTATCGTACGACTGCACAGCTGATTGCTACATTTTATATTTGACTGCTTGTGATGGGTTTGAAAGTGATTATATATTAAGTGTTTATTTTTCATACCTGACACCGCTCTGAGCAACACAGGGTGTCCCGTTACCGTCTCCCTTGCCGCGGGCCTAGCTGTGCTGTTTAAACCCGTGAATGTTCGTTCATTGGACACTTTTGCTCTTTTGAAAACTGACGCAAAGGGAATTCCTATACTACTGACTAAAAGCTAGTTAATGTTGTTTCGGAAAACTGTTGCCTAAATACACAACTGTATATCCTTCAGAGGTATATTTTGATAGTTTTGTATGTTGTGCATGCCCCCTTGTTTAATTTACTGTAAAATGATATTTTAAAAGGTCACGTCTTAATGAAGGTTTGCTATGCCGAGGGTGGCATATCGGTAAACTACGCCTGCGCACAGTATAGATGTTTATTATTACAGCAGAAAAATACCCAGTGAACTTGCAAGCTCTTTACAGGACTCCTGCGACACAACAAACACGCGAATTGACAAAAATAAATAAAAATATAAAAGTCACAAATTAACCAAACAAAAAATAACCATTTACACACAGCATTGCACATAAATGACACCAGATAAAAAAAAAATACAGGGAAACATTGCGATGGGAAAACAATTTCTAGGAAGCTTATTGCACATTGAGATAGGGAACAAGTGCAACATTACAAACACAAATCAAGATCTGCAATCAGAGCTAGGTAGAAATGTCAATTCTAATTGGGATCTAAGGTTGCTCATCGAAGGTCGTGACTGTAGCCTCAAGCTCATGGCAATGTTGTTCCAAAAACGTGTGGGGCAGCCGCCACAAAGGTTTTTCCCCATATCGTGATGTGAACCGAGGAACATTTAGAAGAAAGTACTTTGAGCCATTTCCCTGGTTTGTTGAACCGTAGTACTCGAGAGCGCTCATGACCCTAGTAACCTTGCGTTCGGTGCCCTTATGCAAGCCATTCGTGATGTACCGAGCATGCATGTTGCCCCGTGCCCTGACGCCACGGGCAGGTTTACCCACTGGCCAGCAACATGCCGGGGAGTCACCATTGTCGGGCGGTGTGGCCGCCTCACACTCTGTGTGTGTAAATATTGCGTACACTATTTAATGCTGCATTAAAATGTCATGTGGTCAATGACGGCCGTGTGTCAATGTTTATTGAGCGCCGCCGTTCCTGCAACCGCACCGCGCAACACCGTTACGCGTCTTTCCCAGATTCACGGTGACGGTCAGTAAGGTCATTATCATCACTGTCAAAAACCGCTTAATCCTGTCTAGGGTTGCGGTGAGCCGGAGCCTATCCCGGCAGACACAGGGCGCAAGGCAGGGCTATACCCAGGATTGGACGCCAGTCCATCACAGGGACAACGACTTCATCAAGTGGCCAAATTCTCCTCGTGGGTCCCACACGGTATGATATGAATCCGTTCCAGATCGCGTATCGTAATGTGAAACCATCCTCAAGTGAGCCCAGTAATACTGTGCTGTATTGACATTGAACCGTATTGAACAGTAAACGGTGTTGATTAACATCCAGCGTTTGAACATAATGTAGCTCACGTTTCTAGATTCCATCCCTCCTTCAACCCTAGGTCGACTCATCCTCGAATGAGTACCTCAGTGCGGTATGTAAACATTGCCTCTAGGAGTCTAGGGAGTTAAAGGCGGCTGGGCGTGGTGCTTGTCACCCACCTCCTCTTGTGCCGTGTCGACCTTCATAGGTGTTGTTACTCGTTACAGAATTAAGGCTGCACTGGGATCTTTGTATCTATGCAGCCACTAGAGGCGCCACACTGTACTCAACAGCTGACAATACGCTACAGTATTCATCATCGTCAATATTTATGGTTGTATTGTTATGTTGTGAGTTTGCACTGTAAAGCCTCTACTGTCAAGTGTTTGCATTAGGGATCGATAGTTACCGTTTGTAGGTAAGTTAGTCAACATTGGCAATGTTTGACGAATAACAAGTTACATTGTGTTTACCGATAGATGTTCTAATACTGGCTCCTGCGACACGACAAACACGCGAATTGCCTGAAGTAAATAAAATATAAAAATCACACGTTAACAGAACTACAAAAACATAAAGTAAACATCTACACATAGCATTGCACAAGACATAAATAAGCAAAACAAACGAAGTAGTTAAAACCCATAAACTCTATTTTAAATACCATAGTCCCCCAAAACTCATATGCTGTGTGGAAATGTTTACTCTATGTTGTGTTTCGTTGTGTTGACGTGTGATTTTTATTTATTTATTTTTGACTGGCGTCCAATCTTGGGTATTGCCCTGCCTTGCGCGCTGCGTCTGCTGGGATAGGCTCCGGCTCAACACGACCCCGTGCAGGATTAAGCGGCTTTTGACAATGGATGGATGGAGTGAGACTCTTTCTGCCAGCAGAATGCAGCGTGCCGCCTTCCGTGAGTTTGAGGCGAAGGAGCTGGGCCGCTTAAGGACATGTTTCCCGTTCTTGACGAAATCCCAGCTGCGAGCTCGTCTGCGCATGGCTTGGCGTGACCACAACGCGACGCTGGACACCTCCTCCACCTCCCCCGGTTCAAGCACACTTAACGGGTGAGTTCATTTATACCGCTTGTGCCGCCTCAAAGCAAGAAGAACCCGGGTTCGATTCCCTGCTTGGGTGCCGCGTTTCTGTTTGGAGTTTGCATTTTGTCTCCCTGTGTCCGCGTGGGTGTTCGCCAGGCGCTCCCGCTTCCTCACACCGTCCAAAGACATGCTGCTGCTACCACTCACCCACCCACTCATCGACTCACTCACCCACTCAACCACCCATTCAACCTACCCACTACTCTACCCACTCACCCATCCACTCATTAACTCACTCACCCACCCTCTCACCCACCCATTCACCCACTCATCAACTCGCTCACCCAGCCACCCACTCATCAACTCGCTCACCCACCAATTCACTCACCCACCCACTCCAGTTTCCTCCCACAGACCAAAAACATGCTGCTGCTGCGTAGGTTGCATCCGGTTCCCAGTGATGGACTGGCGTCCCATTCTAGGGTATGACCCTGCCTTGCGTCCTGTGTCTGCCGGGATAGGCTCCGGCTCACCGCGACCCCGTGCCTGACAATGGATGGATGGCGTGAGACTCTCTCTGCCAGCAGAATGCAGCGTGCCGCCTTCCGTGAGTTTGAGGCGAAGAAGCTGGGCCGCTTAAGGACATGTTTCCCGTTCTTGACGAAATCCCAACTGCGAGCTCGTCTGCGCATGGCTTGGCGTGACCACAACGCGACGCTGGACACCTCCTCCACCTCCCCCGGTTCAAGCACACTTAACGGGTGAGTTCATTTAGGCCGCAGTTCAAGGTATCAGGCATGCTGGCAATGCGGTGAGTAGTGCTGTGGCCTCAGCAAAGAAGGTCCCAGGTTCGAATCCCGGCTCGCGTGCATTTCTGTGTGGAGTTTGCATGTTGATAACAATAAACTATATTTCTAAAACGCACATATTCATTCAATTTCTAACGTATTAATTTGAAGAGAGAACGACTCAGAGGCGTAGCGAGGAAAGCGCAGAGAGGCGGAGGAGGCAGCCAAGCGGTTAGCTGGCACCCCATTCTGCCACGCACTGCATCCTATAATGATGTTATCGGCCAATTACTTCATGAGTCTTTTTTAAGTTGTGGGAGGAAACCGGAGAACCCGGAGGAAACCCACGCAGAACAGGGGGAGAGAACACACAAACTCCACACAGAAAGACACCCAAGGTGGGAATCGAAC
This sequence comes from Geotria australis, assembly GCA_036362915.1. Lineage (NCBI taxonomy): Eukaryota > Metazoa > Chordata > Hyperoartia > Petromyzontiformes > Geotriidae > Geotria > Geotria australis. The sequence continues at coordinate 137,412 of JAZEWU010000010.1, forward strand.
CGCCTCGGGCAAGACCATGCTTTCTGTGAGGCACAGATGTTAGCACTGCGCCACCATGCCACCCAAGTCTAATCTACGAATACGTTTCAAATTGTATTTTAAAAAATAACGTTTTCATCTTTTGTTACACGGTCATGACGATCGGCCGTCGAGGACAGCTTGCCAGCGGCGGCACAGTCTTTCACGAAGCCAGATGAAAACGAGCATTGCACAGAATGGTCACTCGCCACCTCGACTCATACAAACGCTGGCACGAGTAAGTCATTCAGTTTTGCGGAAGATGAAAACGATGACCCAGTGATCAATGTTAGAGCAAAATCTAAAATGGTCACTGGGAATCACGATGAAGCTTTCTCTGAAGATGAAAAAACGGCGACTGGAAATATTGAAACTTCAGAATCTCAGCCAGCGATTGTGAAGTGGATCGGTAAAGCCATGAGAAAGTACCACAACCGCAAGATGCAAGGGATTGCATCTGTACACGCTGTGGGCATGAATAATGTTGAGAGTAATTTGACAAAAAGCCAAGCAGCACGGGAGTGTAACGACGGGACTGGACAGGTGCATCCTGAACGTGACCTCAAAGAACAACAAATGCTCATCACATGTTCACCAAAGGCGACCAATGAAAATATAGGAAATAAAACACCGAATTGCAATCAGCTTTTCCAGGACGACTCAGAAATAGATGTTGAATTGAGTGATAATGATAAATGTAACTCAATGCCTACCCGTAACGAGATACAAACGTTAAAGGATAACGACAACCAAAATATCAGTGTGCAAAGTGAAGCGTGTGGGGCAGCACAAGGTGACAGTGGACTGGGTCAGGTGGCCAGGACCTGCAGAGATGTGACAGAAGATGATGCTTCCAACGTGGGAGGAGGCGAAACGTCGCGAAGGAGAGAGGGAGAGCGCTCAGTCACACGGCTATTCCGAAATAATAGCTCTGCAGAGCAACCGTCAGAAGATGGTAATTTTAAAAGAGAAACATCACAAGGTAGCGAGAACCAATGGTACCAGGAAGGTGCTCTAATGCTGAAAGCCACAGAGCAGACTCCCGGTCGCTTATTTGAAAATCAGACACAGCGTACGGACCGTGAACAAGAACAGCTGCCTTGGGATACCTATGAAGCTCTGATAAGTCGAGAACAGCAAAGATGCGATTCTTATATGAGTGGACAATCTGCAGAAACGGGCAATGCAGATGATTCAAACGTGGACTCACAGAGCCCGATCATTTCCACAACAGACTCAAACGTAAGTTGATCATGAGTATGTTAAGTCTACGAGTACATTTCTGCCAGTATACAGATAATAGATAGATAGATGTTTATTACTCCAGCAGAAAAATATCCAGTGAGCTTGCGAGCTCTTTCCGGGATTCCTGCGACACAGCAAACACGCGAATTTACACATTAACCAAACGAAAACAAAAAATAACCATGTACACACAGCATTGCACATAATTGGCCAAATAAATAAAAATACAGTTAAACATTGCGATGGGAATAAAAAATATAGGTAGCTTATTGCACATTGAGAGTGAACAAGTGCAACATGTGCTTGCCTTTTGGCAACACTTGGCTAATACTGAGACTAGATTATAAATAATGCTGTCTTTAGTGTGGGCCAATCAGTTTCAAGGATAATGCATATATTATCACGGCATTTTGTTTGCATGTTTTTGCCACAAGCATGTGTGGCTTCTTGCAAACTAGACCCTTTGTAAAAAGGTGTCCATTTGGTGTTTTTAAGAGCTTAGCACTTTTCCCTTTGCCAGGAAAGGTAAAACCTTGTATCTATTTTATATTCTGTGTATAGTCATAGTCTAGCTCTTTTTATGAGTTAGTGTCGCAAACCTGCCTCCACCCGACACAGCCAAACTGTAAAGGGTTGTCGCGTGAACAAAAAACGTGCCAATTCATTACGACTTCAGCACACCGGTATGTTGGAGAGCAAGCCCACAACATTTACAATGAAGGTATGACGTTTCGCTGATAGTTGCAATCAGCTTCATCAGGAAGAAGGATCTGGAGGCGGGTTTGCGACACTTATATTTTTTACGTGTCCTAACTCATTAAAAGAACTAGACTATGTTAAATCTGAGTATATTATTTATAAACAATGAATTTTGGCTATACATCCATATGAAATATGATTACTAAAAAACTCATGTGGCCTCTAAAGCACAATATATGAAGCTATACACAGAATTAAAACGCATACTTATATCGCTTTCATGTCAGTGTGGTATGCAGCCAACGCCCCGCCGCGTGCTGGGGGCGCATGGGCTGCAAGCTCCCTGTGTTAAGCGTATTTATTTAGCTTTAATTTGTTGTACATTTGTCATTTTTCATCTGTTCCTTTTCTCTTTGGTTGGTGGTTTGTTTCTGTGTAACTTTGCTGTTTGTTTTTGTTGTCTGCCATGCTTGTTTTGCTTGTTTTTTTTGTCTGTTTTGTGCGGCCTACTCCTGGCCCAGTTTGTGTAAGTCCTGCCTTGCCTAAACTCGCCTCGTGGTGTCGCGTGTGGAAGTTGTGTTTTTGTTGTTGTGTGTGGCTG
>JAZEWU010000010.1:158725-172003 GCA_036362915.1 Geotria australis
GGGGGGGGGGGGGGGGGGGGGGGGGGGGGGGGGGGGGGGGGGGGGGGGGGGGGGGGGTCGCCGTGCTCACCCCGATCTCGTAGATGGGATTGTCGAAGACGGCCTCGTCTGGGAGGCGAGCGTAGGAGTGCGAGCTCGTGAGCGGCACGCGCAGGGACGACTTGCCGCGCAGCCTGCAATTGAGACGCACGAGCAAATCACCTTAGGCGGTGCTGTTAGTTATCCAAAGTATAGCTCTTTTTACGAGTTAGGTCACGTCAAAATAAGTGTCGTGAACGTGCCGCCACCCGACGCAGCTCATTAGTAAGGGGTTGTCACGTGCACAAAAGTGCCACATCGTCACTACTTCAGCCTACCGGCATCTTGGAGAGCGAACCCACAGCATTTACAATAAAGCTTCAATCAGGAACAAAGGTTGTGGCAGTGCTGTGAGTTACTGGCTCTGGAATTCCAGTGCATAACAACGGGGAACGTACAGACGTGGCTTTGGCAAACAAAGGCAGGCTGGACATAAAGGACCACATTAATACTCTGGAATGTGCGAAAATTACCAATGAACATGACCCATTAGCACTCCAGGATATGGGACAATCAACATCAGAAGAATACAAGGCAATTAATCGACTCTTTGGCACCCTGGAATGCACGACTGTCAACATCACGACAACACACACATACACTGCATGTATATAACAAGTACAAGTTTAGCTGAGCTCCTCGTAAGCCTGAAGATGCTCTCCATGGCGGCCGAGTGGCGCAGTAGAGATATCTGTGCCTCATTGAAATAAAGTCATGCCCGGGGTGGTTCGATTCCCACCTTGGACACCTTTCCGTGTGGAGTTTGTGTGTTCTCCCCATGTTCTGCGTAGGTTTTATCCCGGTTCTCCGGTTTCGTTAACTGACCAATGGCATCTTAATATATAGGACGCAGTGTTTGGCGGGTTGGCGCCGGCTAACAGGGTGGCTTGACTCACGCCTCTGTAGGATACCCCGCGCCTGAGTCCTTCTCTCACCGAACAACTACCTTCGGCTTTGAATGAATATGTGCGCGTTATACATTGTTTTTATAATTATAATAATAATTCAATTTATATAGCGCCTTTCACCCGAGGGTCACAAAGCGCTTATTATTATTCTAACCCGAGAGAGCAGCTCTTGAGAGCAATTCTCAGATGGGAAATTGTCCGTGACCATTTCAAAGCCGTGCGATTTCAAACTGTGAGTTGCCCTGAGGCCAGATACTTTTTATCATTAACCCCGTAAACGCGGTCAGATTGATTTTTTTGTTTTAAAAAATACACAGAATAATCGGCGCATGACCCTGGTCCTTTCATATAATCTTGTATATTGTTTATATTGGTTGATTCGCACGTTTGTTGCGTCGCAGGAATCCGGATGCCAGAGCTTGAAAGCTCACTCGGTATTTTCTGCTGCAATAATACACATGTCTATGTAAGGTTTCCAGATATGGCCCCTAGATGGCAGCAGCCACGCTACATCGTGTGTCTGTGTGCCGTGGCCGGAAAACAAATCCCTGCAACAGTCAATCCCGAGAAATATCTGGAGCACCCACAGGAGGGGCATTACAGGAGAGCATCACAAGAGGGCATTATCGCAGGCAGGGTGGCACAGGGGGCAGCGCAGGAGAGCATCGCCAGGTCCAAAGAACAGACCGTACCGGCTGTGAAGATAAAATCCCTCGGATAATCCGAAATCTGAAATCCATTCGTGGCGTGAACTCACTTAGTGAAGTAAATGTAAATCCCTCCGATGAGCAGGCCCACGATGACCACGGGGATGGTGATGGCCACCACGATGTCACGCCCGGGCTTCTGCGCCCCCGACTCGCTCGTCTTGGCAACTGTGGGGGGCGGGAAGGAGGGGGTGCGTCGACAGCGGGGTGCGGGGTGCGGAATCCCAGGCAGGAACAGAACAGCGGCGGGGGAATGGTGGAGGCGCCGCGATGAAGGTGGAGTCGGTCGGTCGATGATGGGGGGGGGGAGCAATTAATTCAGGCGATGAACGGCCTTCTCGTTAATAAACCTCAGCCGAGACGGAACGAGCTCCCAGCCGCATGCAAATGAACCCCGCAGGCGAACAAGGCACGCCGAGCAAACGGACACGAACAACACGGTGAAGACCGCGGAGATGGCCGACCGCTGAAAACGCCACGCACGCATGCACGATGCCCGCCGCCCACGCTGCTCAAAGCTAACGCCGAAAAACGATAACACTTTATTACCTTCAGATTTTTGGTCAGTGTGGTGCTCCGTGTAGGCCACTGAACACATAACACAACACTCATCAGGTTCCTTCGATTAAACGGAAATACATCTCCGCTCACTCCGGCATTGAAGCAGCAGCAGCGTCAACATCGTCACCACCACTGGAGAAAATATATATATATATATTTAAAGGCGGCCTCGTGCTCTTTGCCCAGCAAGAGGGGATGTGTGAGATTGGAAGAGGGGAACCCGATTTCATTTCAGGCATGAAGAGCCTGACATTCGAACCCAGGGTTCTCAGCAATGCCGACTCAGAACCCCGTGGATTTATTTGCCATGCATGGGTGCGTGTGTGTGCGCGTGTGCCCACGATCCATCTTGGGTTTAACCAGGTTCGATTGTGTGAGCTCACAGACCCTCGAGAGATCTGGACACAGTCCCATCAGTCTGCTCCTCTGGCAGGCGAGGGTGCGTTGGCTGGCACAAGTAGTCCGCATGCTCAACCCAACGGCATGCCTAAGTGGTTTCTGTTTGGCCCGATAGAGGGTGGCTAAATGGGCTGAGGATGTGCAGCTAATTGGACTTGCCGGTGATCAGCGGTGTCAAGACTGGCCTCCATTGAGGAGGCTCGTGGAAGATGCTACAGGGCAGTTGGAGGGAATCGCCCTCCAACAACAGACGGGGGCATAGAAGCGACGCATGGAGGGGTGCAAAGCAGCTTACATTTCGAACCGGTACGGTCGCATGGCAACCCCTCTTCCCGCCTGTAACTCTATCGAATGCATCGGCCACTTTCTCACCGGTACACCGGATCACACCGTACCGGTGTTCTTTCACCTGTGGACGCGTGTGTGTCTGCACGTTGTGTGCATGCGTGTGTACTCAGTGAGGCCCATGACGCCTGGGTCTGTCCAGTGCCCTCCTGTCGACAAGGCTTCGACAGTTGACGTGGCGTCAAGTTGCATCTGGCCTGGCACAAGCGCCGTGGTGATGTCACCGCTACTTAGTGGCAAACGACTGTTGTTATCGTTGCTTGTGTGGGGAGCGGGAGCAAGCCGAGTCAATTCCGGCTCATGACCAACACCAGTGATGATTTTGTGAACCGGTCCTTGGCCTCCCCTAGGTCGACTCAGCCTCAAACGAATACCTGTAGCAGTGTGCAAACATCGCCACCACGGAGACAAAGGCGGCCGGGCGTGGTGCTGGCCATCCACCCGCTCGTGTGCCATGTCGGCTTTCATAGGTGCTCACTAACGGCACTGGACCCTAGAGTCTGTTAAACTGTTAAAGCTATACGGGGGATCTTTGTGTCTGCGCATTTGTGCGCGTGTGCGCGTGCCTGCGTGCCGTGCGGCCTCCCTACCCTGGCACTTGGGGGCCGAGCCGCTCCAGCGGGACGGGTGGCCGGGCAGGCAGCGCACGCTCACGTCGCCCACCAGCTGGAACCCGTCCAGGCAGGAGAAGCGCAGCAGCTCGCCCGGCTGGTACAGCTGCTTGTACAGGAGCTGGTACCCGTTCTCCGGCATGCCCGGGTTCACGCACGGGTCAAACACCTCGGCTGCCCGCACCACAAACACAGAGATGCCCCCGTAGCGACCTGAGTGGGCTGCTGGTGCCAGTGCTGAGACCGAGCTCCTACGAAGGCCGGCGCGCCCGGCACCCCGCCCGGCCGCCTTTGTCTCCCCAGCACTGATGATTACAAACCGCACCGGGTACTGTATTCATTTAAGACCTGGCCGGCCGAGCTGAGGCCACAGGACAGGATCGGATACTTGCCACTGCTGTTGGCCGTGAAAATCGCTTGGGTTCGTAGCGCAGTGCGCGAACCGCTGTGTTACCGCTCGCACGCACACGCAGATGAAACCGAGATGGCAGTGCAGCAACGTCGATTGTTGTACTGTACTTCTGCGCTCCCACTCTATTACCCGCCCCCCCATGCCTTACAGCAACCCGCGTGGCAAAGTATAGTCGAATAACCCCCTTGACTGAACTGACGGCGTTGGTGGGGGGCGAGTGGGGGCAATGCCCTCATCTAGTTCATCACGTATTCCGCTGCTATTATTGCGGCGACCTAGATTTCTTCCCGATGTCCATTTAAGAATAGTGTTGCCGGCTTCCTGACGTTTCAGAAGAGTAATCAACAAGCGGCAAGTGAAGCTGAAATAACGCATAAAAGACTCGACGTTGTGGAGATAAAATTCGCGATTATGAACGATTCTTATCCAGTACGATCCGTGCGGACATACGTACACACAGACACTAGCGTCATTATAGATTATTCTCTCATCGAGTGAAATCCTGAGTGCCCCTCAAGTCTCCTGGCCCCAGGGTGGCGGCTGTGATGGATTTCACATCAGCGGGCGTCGCAACAATCAATGCCAATGAAGCGAGCGCGACTAATTGGAGGCAATTACCCTAATAAAGGGCGCGGGAACGGGCGCCGGCGGAAACTTAACGATCGACGAGCGGCGTGGTCGGGAGTGACGGGACGGAGAGGGCACGGCTGGCACGGCGCCCACACAGAGGGTCGCGCCATGCGGAATCATCCACTGCAACATCGTGCGGATACGATACCGCACGATACGATAGCTCGTATCGCGGACCCCGGACCCCGGACGCGCCACTCACGGATGCAGCGTGGTGCCGGCGCGCTCCACTTGGGGCTGCCGGTGTCGCGCGCGTGGCAGGTGAGCAGCGAGCCGCCCTCCATCTGGTATCCGCGGTCGCAGCCGTACTGCACGGTGGAGCCGACCAGGAAGCGCGAGTCGGACAGCACGCGCCGCCCGTGCTCCGTCACGCCCGGGTCCGTGCAGTACTGCACTGCTCGGACGCCACGGGGGGCACGGGGACCAGCGGAGGAGAAGGAGGAGAGAAAGGTGTTATTCGGTGGTGGGTGGCTCGTAGACGGGGGTGCGGTTGTGACCTCGGCACCCCCCTTCTGTTTGTCGCATCGGAGTGGTTTGTTTGTTTCAGTGCGGGGAGGAAAGTGGCGCCGGGCGAGATGAGAGTAGATTGCTGGCTTGAGTTTCAGAGCGTTACCGCGCCCACCACCCTCCCCCGCTTCCCCGCCTAGCTGTCCTCCCAAACATCTACCCGTTACCGATGGACGGAATGACGGCTATCGTATAAATCCTTTCGATCTCAGTTGAATGCAGATTATTTCAACGCATTTCGCCACGCGACATGCAGACGAGAAGACGGGACCGCCACCCCCCCCTCCCCCCACCAGCCACCGGCCCCCAGCAGTGGCGAGCGTTGGTAACGATCGTCAAGGAGACGCCGTCACGCCCGATACCGTGGCAGGCCTGCGCGCAGCGGGGGCGCCGAACGTACGGGGGAAGCGGAAGCCGGCAAGGGGGCGGCGGGGAGGAGTGGGGGGTGGCATCGGAGCGTCTGCGTTGCCTTCCGTTGCAATCAATGTTCGTAACGTCGGCTGCGTCAATTTAGAGCACGAACCCGCGACTGTGGCAAAAAATAACCTGTGGTGCACGGCTAGGCTGGGGGAGCCTTCAGTGGAGTTAGGGGGGAAAATTGGCTTGGTGATGAATGGCAGTGATTGACTGTTATGGGTTAGAATGTGGTGGGTTAAATGCAGTGGGCGAGACTGTGGTGGGTTACTATGTGGTGGGCTAGACCGCGGTGGGTTGGAGTGCGGTGGACGAGGACGTTGCGGGCTAGTCTGCGACAAGGCAGACGGTGGTGAGTTAGCCGGTGCGTCGTCGCCACTCACCGCGCTGGCATGAGGGCGGGTCGGTGCTCCAGGAGAGGTCCCACTGGCACATGAGGATGTCGGTGCCCAGGATGTCGTACCCCGGCTCGCACTGGTACGTGGCCACGGTGCCGCGGATGGGCTCGGCGTGCGACAGCGTCTTCCAGCCGTGCGACACGTCCGGCAGCGGCGAGCACGTGTCGTTGCGAACCACCTCTGCGGGAGTCGGGCCGGGGGGGGGTGGCACGTAGAAAATAAATAATCGGTAATGGGGATCGCGGAGAGGGTCGAGAATTAGAACGGGGATGACCGAGGTGTTGCGCGGTAAGCGGGTGAGCGGAGGGGGGAGGTGTAAGATGAGGGAATGTGTGAATTTAGAGTTGCGGCAACTACTCTCCCTCCAGGCTGCCCTAGGGCCCCCAAAAGGCTGTTTGGATGGAAAACTGCCCCGTCTGCCCCATCTGCCCGCCATACTCTCCAAACCCTGTTTGTGGCCCTGGGCTGTAGACACCGATTGGGAATGCCAGTCACGTGGCAACATGTTTTCCAGACCCCGCCATCCTGCCCCCAGCGGGCCCCGGCTCTCACCCGAGAAGTGGACGACGAAGCCGCGGCCGCGGCCGGGGATGGGGCCCGCCGGGTCGGACAGGAACTGAACCGTGACCTCGGAGCCCGTGGTGAAGACGCGGAAGCGGTGGTGCGTGCCGGCGTACTGCCCCAGGATGCGCGACGTCAGGTCGTCGCCGTCGAAAATGGTCACCGAGTCCGTGCTGCCGATGTCCAGCCTGCGGGCACGGGCGGTGTGCACGCGCCGTTACAAGCGCTAATAATACCACGCTCGCCGCGACGTGGGAACGAACGCTCTCATCGACGGGTTGCGACGAGCTCGAGAGCGGCGAGCGCGTCAACATCGGTGCGCCCGGCCGGCAGAAAGAGAATCCAATCGATGCCAATTCCAAACGTACGGACTTTAAACAAAAGGGCGATCAGCGTTATACGCGGATAATCAAAGACCGACGATGTGGCGGCCGGGGAGCCCGATCCTCGGCGGTAAGGGACGGAGGTCGACCATCTTGCGCACGGGCCCAGTCAAGATCGTTCAGCTCCCGTTCAGATCCATTCGACATTGAACCCAGATTGCAATTAAAGGAGCGCGGCCGGATCGAAGCCTCTCAATTCTATCATCGCTCAGGGCCCCCCGCGGTGCCAGCTTCAATTTGGGTTTAATTTGGCAGCAAAAATAATAATAATAGCAACATGAAGTAAAACGCGATGAGGAGCTGTCGCTGCAAGACTCCGATCCCGTTCTCGCCTGGTCCGCTGCTGCTGCTGGTGCTGATGATGCTACTTCTGATGTTGCCAGGGCCGCTGCTGCCACTGCTAATGATGCCGTTAGTTACCGCTGCTTCTGCTAATGCGGCAGCTGTCACGACTGCTAATGCTGCCAGTATTACTGCTGCTGCTGCTACTGCTAATACAGATAGATGTTTATTATTTCAGCAGAAAAATACCCAGTGAGCTTGCAAGCTCTTTACGGGACTCCTGCGACACAACGAACGTGCGAATTTATAAACATAAATCATATATATATATATATTGCACAGCATTGCACGCAATTGAGCAAATAAACAAGTGAAAATAAAGTTACGCACTGCGATGGGAAAAATACTAAAACTAACTATAGGTAGCTTATTCAACATTGACAGGGAACAAGTGCAACACTTGCAACATTGCAAACACAAATCAAGTTTTGATGCGGTTACCGCTGCTTTTGCTGCGACTGCCGTTGTTACTGCAGTTGCTGTTACTAATCATGCTGCTGCTGCTGCCACCGCTGATTAAGTCTGAACATTTAATATCGCACACTTGTATTAGTGTGGTCCGTCGCTAATGCAGTGGCTGCTGCTGCTGCTGTTACTGGCGATCGCTGCGTGCGGTGCGTCAGAGGCGCTGGTGAAGCGTGCATGGCGCTGCACAGGGCAGCTCCTGTGACGTGGCGACGGACTGCCTCATGTTTCCATGGAGAAATCGCTCCGGATGAGAGAATGTGTGCGCAAAGCAGAGGCTGAGCCGTCGCGTGTGATGTCTGGTGTGTGGTGTCTTGGGTGTGTGGGGTTTGTGGGTTGGTGGGGTGTAGCGTGTCATGTCTGGTGTGCAGGGTGTGTAGGACGTGTGGTGTACGTAGTGTGTAGGATGTGTGGTACGTGTGTGGTGAAACCTGGCGACCCGAGTTCGAATTCCGCTCACGGCTAACACCAGCGACGATTATCTCAACCGTTCACTCGGGAGACAAAGGCGCCTGGCCGTGGTGCTAGTCACCCAACTCCTCGTGTGCCGTGTCGAGCTTCACAGGTGATCGTGAACGGCCCTTGACCCTACTGTCTGTTAAGGCTACACGGGGCATCTTTGTGTTTGTGTGCGCGCTCTCACAGCTGTATCTCGAGCAGGATGCGGCGGCCCTCGCGCACGCGCACACCCCAGATGCAGTCCTGGCCCTCGTCGTAGATGTCCGGGTAGTTGGGGGACAGGATGATCCCGTGCGAGCCGGATACGTCGCCGCCACACAGCGCTGCGCACGCGGACACGCGGACACGAACGTGCCGTTAGCGAGCAGCACGTGTGAAGGTCGACACGGCACACGAGGAGGTGGATGACCAGCACCGCATCCGGTCGCCTTTGTCTCCCTTGTGACAATGTTTACACACCGCACTAGGTACTCATTTGAGACCGAGTCGACTTAGGGGAAGCCCAGGACCGGTTGAGATAATCGTCATGAGTGGGAACTGAACTCAGTTCGACGGATTTGTAGCGCAGCACGCTAGCTCCCCACACAGCACACGCATGCACACACATGCACGCACACACACGCGCACACACATAGCACCATCTCCAGTGAAAACCTGTTCTTTGAAAAAAACAAACCCTCAGCACCGCTCTCCGACACGAGTAATTACCGCCAGAGTCGAGAGTAATATTTGTTCTCACCAGCAAACACATGTTATCCCCGACTTATTGGTAGCCCTCAAATCGTGGTAGGGTTAAGGGTTATGGCTCAGAGGTCACAGCGCTGAGCCGGTGCTGCTGCGATCCTGGGCATTAAATACAGCTTTCGGCCGCCGGTGATTAAACTGGGTTCTCCTGCACGGCAGTGATCTGGCTCGGGTCACCGGTGATTGTACAAATAAAAGCCCACCGTGCTAAACTTGGTTTTCCACTTTGTTTGTCCGGCAATTAAAAATAAACGGCCGTGCGACAAACACATCTCATCATCGCTCCGACATCACAACGAATGAGTCAAAATTGGTCTCGTTATTTCCTGTCTTTAACGCGTCGTGCGACAGTTTTTTGAGATTTAGCAGAGACACCTGGGTGTTATAATTATCATTCCCCACACACTTCACACTCAACCTAAAATCTCACAGAAGTGATTCAACAGTTTATAGCACATTATCAGTGCACTAGCTAGACAGACAGATGTTTATTATTACAGCAGAAAATACTCGGTGACCTTGCAATCTCTGGATGCCGGATTCCTGCGACACGACAAACGCTTGAACTAACCAACGCAAACAAGGACTACAATAACAAGGTAATGCAGCACCAGTGGATGAATGCCCCCCCCACCTCCCGCCATGTCGGTTGTGGGGATGTTTGACCATACTTCACCATGCTGATTAGCGCGGGTTTGCTTAACTAGGGGCGCCCAGGAGCGCCTCACACATCACTCACCGCCAACCGACGTTAGGCGTAAAATCGCGTCAAACTCGGATAGTCGGGTTGACGGCGCAGTCCGGGAACCACTGCGCCACCACTCCCTACCCAACACTAAGCCAACACACAAACCGGCGATAAGCGAGATAGGTGCGGGCAGCCAGAGGTCGGCCGCCAAGAGGGGAGCTCGAAATAGGCGACGGCGTGATAACGTCAGGAGCGCGACCCCCCCCCCGGGCCGGTGTCGACGGCGCGGGAGATAAAACGCGGAGGCGACGTGCGGTGCCGTCAACGGCATTGACCGCGATGACCTCTTGACCTTGAGCGGGCTGACGGGTTTCTTGGGGCAGGGCCACCGCGCAACGGCGGGAGAAATGGGCCCCGTAACGATTTCACCGCTTCCGCGACGCGATAAATTGTGTTGATTTGGGGTCGCGGATCGATGTTGTTTTTGCCCTTGTGGCGCGCAGACGATCTACCGCGGCATGAATCTCCTGCCTCTATGGCTTAGAAAATTCATAGGCATCCACGAGCCACGGCCGATGGATTCCTGCGGGCGATATCCTTGTATGCACACGACGGCAGCATAAGAACCGATTTGAATTTACGGTGGTGGTTGGCTTACAGGGTGGCGAGCGGGAAATCAGTAATATTTCTTTAACATTTTTTAATTGTGACTGAGTGGTAGTTAACGCACTGGACTACGAACCTCGCCACCCAAGTTCAATTCCTGACCAGGGCTACCATCATTGCCAAGTCATATCTTAACCAGTACAGACCCCCCCAACCCCCATGACCTTCACCAACCCACCCTGACCATTGTGGTGAAATATGATCAATCAGTCAACCTCCTGCAACCGACCTGACGGGGAGAGGCCTTCATCCAGCACTGGATTGACACGGGCTGTAAATTATTATTACTTCCTAACATTTTCCAACTGTGGTTGGAACCGTTGATGCATTAATTCAGTCTGCCTGCCCATAACGGGGAAGCAACATAACTCTGGCAAAGATGAATAAATACGGACTAAACTTTAGCGCAAAAGTTTTCAAACCACTGAGCGACTCGCCCGATTAAAAACCGGTCAAATCGATCAAGGATTTTGGCCGATGCTCGGAGACGCAAGCCAGAAACACTTCCAAACATGAAAACGTGGTGTGCAGTACCCGATAAACACGGAACGTCAGGCCAACGTTGGCTCACGGTTGGGAACGGTTGGCCCACCGTTATAATAATAATAATAGCATGTATGCCAAGCAGCAGCGCTTAAGAGCAATTTTCACACACTGAGATATCAAGACCTACATCGATATTCCACATTTACTGGGTAGAAACTATCCATCGTTGGCTTGGAAGGCGTGACAGTGGAAAGCATTGCGTAATGCGTACGTGGATTTATACCGATGTAGGTTTTGCAGGGGGAGAGAGGAGTGCTCGACATTGCCATTCCCAAAGAACAGCTTTGAAAAGCAACCATAATACACCGAGCCATAAAAACCTACACCGAGGACCATTCCTCCTCGTATGTTGTCAAAATAAAACAAGTAAAACAAATATCGGGAGGTTTTTCAAAGTGGCGGCCAAATCGAGAAATCACGCACCGCGGCAGATGGGTTCAGTCTGGTTCCAGTAGGGCTCGCGGATGTCCAGGCACTCGCTGACGGGGGTGCCCTGCTCCAGCGTGTAGCCGGGATGGCACGCGAACTCCACCAGGGTGCCCACCGAGTACAGCATGTCCGAGCTGCTGTAGTTGCCGTACTGGATGTACGGCTCGTAGCAGCGCCCGCGCTCGAACGCTGCGGGCAAACGCGGAAACGATCGCGCGGCCGGGGCGGAGGGGGGGGAACACGCGCGGGTTGGCACACGGAGGTGGTTGTGGAGCGAGACGCCGGGTGGCAAGGCGGCGGCGCCGTACTGTACGAGCGATCGCTCAGGGGCCACAAGCGGCTCAAGAGGCCGCGGATTAATAACAATAATGATAGTTCAGAATTGCTCTTTCTGGATAGCCGTGTGGAATGTTCCTTTTCTCACCTTCACACAGGAGTTTGCATGTTCTCCCCGTGTCCGCGTGGGTTTTCGCCTGGTACTTTGGTTTCCTCCCATAGTCCAAAGACATGCTGTGTAGGTTAATTGTCCTGACTTAAATTGCCCCCGGTGCCCTGAGATGTTGGTAACTTGCTTACCCCTCCCCGCCGGAAACTGTTAAAAAGAGTTACACAGCTCAATGGTTCCTTCCAGTTTAAATACAAACTGACTGACGAACACTCAACATGGCTAACCAGAAAGAACAGCTATGGAGTGATGTGAAAACCTACATCGGTACTAAAGTTATAATTTACGCAGGCTATTAAATCCTGCAAACGCTAAAACCCCACGACGAGTGATTAAATGAAATAAAATAATGTTCACACAACATTCCACACACGCACAGACCCGATACCACAAATACAAGGAGACAGGATAGGATTGCACAGGTGATGCTGGTAAGCACACACAAGCCAGATACAAGTTAAACACAGCAATTAATGTAAACGCGCCAATGACCATAAACGAGCAAACCAATCTCTCTCTCATCTAGAGGCTTTCTGCACCTCTCTCTTTTCACCAAATCCCTTTGTTTTGTCCCCATTTCATCTCCCTACGGCACCACCTTGTCCGTATCTCTTTAGTCATCTCGCAAAGATTTTACGAGTCGAAACCAGAGGGGGAATGGGCCGCCTCCCTGATGGGACTGCAGCACCACAACAGGTGGGGGGCGTCCGCGTGGTTTGGCAGCGAGCGGTCGGGCGGCCGAGCGGACAGGCGATGCGAGAAGACACCAGAAGTGCGCGATTAATTGAGGTCGCGGGTCACCCTCTCGGCGCATTAATCAACGAGCTTGGGAATCGATGGGCGATTAACGCCGGTGACAACGGAGGGCGGCGGGCGCCGCGGGCCGAGCGCCGGACCTTCGTATCGCACGGCGAACCCGGGCGCCGTGCCCACGTTGTCGGTCGTGAGCTCCAGGCGGAAGTAGCGACTCGTGCTGATGACGCCCTCGCCGGGGAAGTACTCCGTCTCGTACGAGTCGTACAGCGGCACGGCGCTCGACGTGTTCCCGTTGCGCACGATCAGCCTGCGGGGGGCGGCGGGCGAAAGGATAGATAGATGTTTACTATCACAGCATAAAATACCCGGTGAGATTGCAAGCTCTGGAAGCGGGATTCCTCCGGTACAACAAACCTGCCAAATAACACGCGTGAACAATGTCTAAGATCGGAAGGTTAAACGACGCATTTAACAAATATGGCGGAGAGATTATCGATGCAGGGAGACGGGGGGCTGAGGTGGCAGCAAGGGAGTGTCCGGCGATCGCGGACGGTTTGCGGACCGTCCGACGACGCTTGCGGATAAGCGGAGGCTACCGCAGCGCATCCGGCCGATACGGCAAGGGCATCTTCATTCTTATCGGGACGAGCTAATTACTCGCCCTACGGGCTATTTTATTCCAAGTGCGTGACACGTTTTTCTGACGTGATAAAGGCAGAATACCGCTTAAGAGGGTTGATGGTACTAGCGCGAAAGTGGAAATGTAACGCTGAAATAATAACAATAATAATAGCATTTATAGAGCGCCTTTCACCCGAGGGTCA
>JAZEWU010000010.1:185626-195909 GCA_036362915.1 Geotria australis
AAAGAAGAACTTGTTGCAATGGGAGGCTGTCGTGTAGCCATCACGCTTCGAAGAATCGAATTCGAATTATTATTAGATGATGTAGATGTACAGCATAAAATACCGTTGAGCTTGCAATCTCTGAAGCGGGATTCCTGCGATCAAATAAGGCTCCAGCTAAGAAAATCCATTCGCACTCACTGAAAACGGAACTGGTTACTTTCTGTATTGACGAGGAGTGGAACTTGTGTGAGACGACGTCAACACTGCTGCAATCCATGTTGTTTTGTTAATATTTTGGTGCAGCAATGAGCATCAGCGGGGGTCCTAGATGAGAGAGATTCCACACAAGGCCACACATCGAGAGGCAGCATCCAATCAAACATTTTGACGGAATGATGCTGAAATGAAATTGCCAATTATTGCAGCGATTTTAAAAAAATAAATGGAAAATCACTTCAATCAACATAATCCCCCATTGCCCACCCTCTATCCCCCCTTGCCCACCCTCCCAACCCATCCTCCCATCTAAAAAAAACCTTTTAATCAGTTGTCATGCATCAATTTACTCATAAGAACCCGATTTTTTCTAATTTTACAGAAATCCAGCTCTGCTTGTAATTAAGTTCTTTAATTAACTCGCTGTGGTGCATTGGGGGGGTTAAGCGGTTAAACGACTCGATTTTTTATAATGACGCTTGGGTTTTTGCAGTTTTACGAAATCTTTTTCCGATGGAAATTTCGACGGAAATTTCCCACCTCCCGGTGCTTCGTGCAGTTCTCCCCCTCTCTCTCCACACCTCTCCACTACCCCCCCCCCCACACCCCCAATCCCTCGCGTCCTAAAACCTGCCCCAGCGGGATCCACGGCGCTAAGTGTCGCTCGGTTACCATGGGTTTCCGTGGCGATGACACGGCCTAGCGGTGGAGGCGTTTGCCGCTCGTTGCAGAGGTTTGTAACTCAAACCCGCCAGCGGCCTTGGTTAATACTGCATGTTGTGTTACCCAGGTAAACGAACCATGGGCTCTACGCCGTGGATGGAAACAACCGGTGGGATGATTACAAAAATTAGTAGGCCCCTTGCGTGCCACTGCCATCGAGGTCCACACTTGCATAACGATGTGGGAAATTACTCCGCACGTTATTCAATCAGGAAACGCACGGCAATCGTCGCACGCCCCGACGAAGAGCAACGCCGATCCGATGTGGAGCGGCGCGAGGAGAAATGTTCATCCTGCGATCGCTGAACAAATCTAACGGTAAACAATACAAATTAGAATTGAGAATGTCGGATCGTTAAAATTCCCTGCTGGCAGAGCGACGTCGTGCCTGGCCCTGCGGCGCGGACGTCTCGCGAAGGGAGACGGAGCGACAGATTCGGATCGCCCGCAGACGCTCGGACATTCGCAACGTTATCGGAACCGTGAGAGATGGCGACAGCTGGCGCGGGCCTCCATCCCGCAGGGGCCGGACCGGGGCTCATGGCGTTGACCCCTTTTGGAGGCTACAGTCCAAGAGTGACATTGCGATGTAGTTTGAGCACCGTGCCAGTCAAAGGCCGTCGCTGAAATCTGCAAAGTGAATGATTATGAAAAAATAAAAAATCTATGACGGCGCATGTCCTTCCCTGTTCATGGGCGACTCCTCGACACAGTGCCGCTCCCTTCCAATCCCGATCATTTATTGTTAATGCAGTTGGGGAGGACAGGCCTGAAAGCCATGAGCAGCTCAGCAGCATTTAGAACCGTTGCATGAACCGAGCAAAGTTTCGGGACCGCGGAGCGAGGAGAGATGTTCATCCTGCGATCGCTGAACGCAGCACGGACGAGAGAACATGTCTCGATCTGGTGGGAATCTCCCTCGACGTTTGAAGCGCACCGCAACAATGACGATTCTCGTAGCGATAAAATCGGGATTTATAAAGACGCAACTGGATATTAACAGCGCAGTGAGTGACCGCGGTGAACCGGCGGGTGCAGGAGGAACTTTTCCACCACCGACGGCGATCTCGGCCGACGAGCGGCAGAGACAGAAAACGCAGGGGGGTTATTGAGCGGTGAAAATCATTGCGCTCATTAAAACCAACGCAGACTAGCGCAATGCCCGGGGCCGGACTCAAGATCCCGACTCTGCCAATGCGATTCGAAAGATGCTTCTGCGGCCGCTCAGTACGAAAGAACTGGCGCAGGCAAACAAAACAAAATTACTATAATAGCTTAGACTTTTAAAGTGCCTTTCAACGGAAGGTCGGAAAACGCCCATACATTACTAACATTTGGAAAGAAAGAAAATTATTCTGGGTATCGCCCTGCCTTGCAACCCGTGTCTGCCGAGATATGCCCCCCGCGACCCTGTACAGGATTAAGCGGGTACTGAGAATGAACGAATGAATAAAACAAATCCGTCAAATTTGCGCCGATAAACAGGCCTCGCGACGTTGACGTCGCCGGCGGGGAAATGAAGCGTGGCCCGGGGGCCATTCCGCGGCGTAGTTAGGAGCGGGCGGCTCCGAGTGCCGCAGGTGCCTCCGGAGACCCGGGAGGGGCCGCGGCGCCGCTCACGGCGGCGCTCAGCCGCGCGCCCGCTGGGCCGACACGTGTCAAGCAGCCGTCGGCACCGACGCGCTCACGCGTTCTCTCTGCAGAGTTCCGCGCGCGCGCGCACGTAACCTTTGAGAAAATATAATTGCGAGCGCCGTTTCCTTCCTCCACAGCGCGGTAACGGAGTGGGGCGGTGGTGCGGCAGTTAGCGCCCCAAGACCCGAGTTTGATTCGTGCTCACGGCTGACACCACTGACGGTTTTGTGTACCGGTCCAGGGCCGTTCCCTAGGTCGACCCAGCCTCAAATCAGTACCCGGTGCGGTGCAGAATAAACAGCGGGCGCTGGGGGTGCAGACACTGACACGTGTCCTCGCCCACGTGTTTAAACAACGTCGGCCGGGCATGCGTGGTGTTGGCCACCCGACACCTCTTCGTGCGCCGCGCTACTCGCTAACAGCACATGACCCGACAGTCCGCTAAAAATACAATGTATAGTTAAAATATTTATAACGCGCATACGTTCATTCAATATCAAAGGCTACACGGGGGATGTTTGTCTTCGTAGTCTGTGTGGGCCCGGTAGCGACCTTCAAGAAGATATAATTGCGAGCGCCGTCTGCGCCGTGTGCGGTGCGGTGACGTTGTTGGCGCTCGCGGTGACACGGGGGAGCGTCGGTGGAGGTTGTGCCGCGGCCGTAATCGGAAATCAAAGCACGGGGGAGGAATCCGTGTCGCGTCGGGCACGCTCCATCCGGGAATGCTCGAATGAGGCTCGAGAAAATAAGGGACTAAGAATAAAGCATCAGCCACCTCCCCATATTCATCTCTCCTCGCAATAACATCTCCCACTGTTTATCGCTCACTCCCTGTTCTCATATCTCTCCCTACGCTCAACCATCTCATCCCTCTCGCTGCACATCTACCGCTCTCTCTCTGGACCCGTACATCCAAGTGTTTATCTCTCACTCCCCGAGCCTATCCCCTCTAACCGCTCGCATCTCTCGCCACACACACTCACCTCTCCCGCGTGCCCTCCCCAAATCCCTCGACCGACAGGGTTTCATTAGATTCATCTCGACTTTGCGACCCGGTGACTATCCCCACGGCCCCCCCCCTCTCCCCATTTCTCCCTTGCCCGTCCCCTCTATTTGTATTCGTGCCGAATGCGGGGAGGATTTAAGACACCGAGTGGAGAACACGCACCCATGGGCGGCCGCGAGAAAGCGGGCGGGCGATCGGGAGGGTGAGCGAGCGATCGGACGAGTGCGTGAGCGAGCGGGAGTGGGAGCGAGCGGGCAGGGGAGCAGAGGGGCTAGCGAGCGAGCGAGCGAGCGGGCGGGCGGCCGAGTGGCAAATGCCGGCAGAGACGCTCTCTCCGAGTGACGCACTGCGCCACGCCGTCGCCACCCCGCATCTCATTACGCGGGCGCACGCACGCCGTCTACGTTCTCCGCAAATTTACGGCACTGCAGCAGCAGCGGCGACGGACGGCGGAGGAGGAAAAGAACACACAACCGCCGCAATCGAAAATATTATCCGGGGCGACGACGCGCGCGGCGAGAGCGCCCCCGCAGCCGCGACATCGCCCGCAAAGTTCGCGGTTTCCGCAGAGCGTCGCCGATCGGGCCGTCCGGCGATCGCCAGCTCGCGAGGCGGAAGGTGGACGCGGGCGCCGGGTGCGGGCGCCGGCGCGGGAACGTTTCGACGGCGATTTTATCCGCCGGATCGCGCGACCAATGTTACCACCCAGAATTGCTCTTCAAGTGACAACATTACCATCGATAACAAGTCTCAAACGTTGAGGACGCCTACACCGACAGAACGCTACGGCTCATAACGGCCGATCGTTATAACTTGGCTTCGATGGTCGTGTGGTTGTAACGCGGACACTTTCATCGTTAACGCCCTCCCCACAGATTGCTCGTTAAACAGACGGTGATGCTGGACGTGCCCGATTCCATAACGTCGGTGGAAAGGCCGCATCACAATCTGTTTATTTATTATTTCGCAGAAGCGGCATCGCGGGAGCGTCGTCGCGGCCCTCACCTGCAGCTCAACGCCGTAGCCGGTGTACACCGTCACCGTGTAGGTGCAGTCCAGGTTGCTGAAGTAGGGAAACCCCGGCGAATCAGGCGAGTCGATGTAGCCGTCGGGGCCCGTGTAGTTCACGTTGCACGGCACTGTGCGGTGGGGGGGGGGGTCGGCAGAGTGGTCGGCAAGCGAGCGGTAATCCACGCGCCGAGGGTTTTTCGCGTAGTCGGGTTGTATTTAAAAGGAACCGCTGAGCTGTGTAGCTATTTTAAACAGTTACAACATCTTAGGGCACCGGGGGCAATCTAGTCAGCAGGACAATTAACCGATGCGGCAGCAGCATATTTTTGGACTGTGGGAGGAAACCAGAGTAGCCGGTGAAAAACCCACGCGGACACGGGGGGAGAACATGCAAAGCCCACACAGAAAAGCCCCCGAGCCGAGATTCGAACCCCGACAGCACCACCGCCGCCGCCACCCTCCCGCTTCGATGTCGCGACCCACGGCGGCGCGCTCACCTGGCGTCTGCACGGTGGTGATGATGGTCGTGGTGATGATCGTGGTGGTCGTCGTCTCCTCGTCGGCCTCCGTCACGGCGGACGCGGCGGCCGCCTCTCCGTCGGGGTGAGCGTCGCTCGACAGCGCGTCGTCCTCCTCCTCCTCCCGCTCCTCGGCGGCCGCGGCCGAGACCACCGGGCGGCCGGCGGCCTCCGTCGCGGCCCCGAGCGACTCGTCCTTGTCCATCTCCGGCAGCACGGCCTCGGCCGCGGGACTCGTCTGGGTCGGACGCTCCTCCGCGGCCGCCGTCGCCGCGGGTGCGACTCTGCCGCCGTCGTCGCCTTCGCCGGCGGCGGCGGCGCCGGGCGGCGCGAGGCGCCCGCTCTCGGTCGCCGCGCCGCCCGCCGGTGAAGCGACGCCCTCGCCGCGCTCCGGTTCCTCCCGATCGCTCCGCCCGCCTCCTCCTCCGGCGGCGGCGGGGGCGGCGGGGGCCGGGGTCTCGGCGACGGCGTTGCCCGCGGGGCCGGAGGGCGCCGCGGCGGCGGGCCGGGCGCGGGTGGCCGCGTAGTCGCCCGGCGGCTCGGTGGGGAGCGTCGGCCGGGCCGGGGCGCGCGTCGCCCGGGCGGCGTCCCGCCGCTCGGCCGTCGCGCGAGCAGAGACGCCGCCGCGCCGAGCGCCGGGCCCCGCCGCGCCGCGAGCCGTGGTGAGGACTTCGGCAGTGGTTCCCGCCGTCGCGCCCGCCGCCGCCGCCGTCGTCCCGGAGTCGGAGATCTGCAGCTTGGTCTGCTGCGTGGGCGTGGTGACGGTGGTGGTCAGCACCGTGGTCGCCATGGCGGCCGCCAGGGCCTCCTTGTCGCCGCCGTCGTCGCGGCCCGGTTCGTCGCCGGCCGCCTCCGCCGGCGCCACCGCGGGATTGTCGGAGCGCTCGAGGTCGCGCGGGGTCGCGAGGCGGCCGCCCTCCCGCTTGGCGCTCTCGATGGACGCGACGAGGCGGTCGGCGTTCTGCTGGCTGAAGAACGGCTCGCGGCCCAGCAAGTCCTTCTTGAGCAGCGAGCGGTGGACCAGGTCGGAGAGAGCCGAGCCGCCGCCGGCGAGCGCCGGCTGCATCCGCTGCGTCCCGGAGCCGGGCTGCGCCGTCTGGCTCGAGGTCACCGAGGTCACGGTGAGCACCGACGCCTCGTCGTCCTCCGCGGCCGGGGACGTGGCCGAGGGTGCCGCGGTGGGGGCGCGCGCGTCGCCCCCGTCTGGGCGGAGAAAACAACGGGCGACGCCGAGCGAGGATGAGTCGTCGTGCGTATCGACGAAGGTCTTTACGGCTCGATGTGCGGTGAGGTTTGTGGTCAACGACTGCTCTTTCGCGATAGTCGTGGCGTGCATTCCTCCTCTCGCCTCCGCGATGTTTTGAGGCATAACGTCGTGAAGGATGGCGAACGAATGCTCGAGACAGATATCTCGAAAGAGCAGCGCTTCGAAGCAATGCCGATTCATCGCAATTAGCACATGTGGCATTTCGCGCCAGTCTCAATGCCAGCGCCACATTATAACGAGGGCACCGTGCGTCACCCACCGTTACAATATGCGGTATTTTCACAGTAGGGAGCGATGCTGCCATCTCGATTTAGCCCTTGGAGTAATCTGCGAGCGGGTTTCCGATTCGGCTAATTGGAAACGTGGCGCCATCGCTCGTGGCCTCCTCCCTTTCGCATTACGTCAGGGGATCGTTAACCTCCACTCTGAAGCAAACGATGATACACCGCGGTAACTCACTCTGGGGACACAGTGACCTGTTGTTCTGAACGACGATCCTCAATGTGACGGAGAGGTGGACGCACAGAGCGGTAAATCCGACAGCCCGTGTTCGATCGCCAGCCACGGTTGACACCAAAACCTGTTGTGGTATCCCTCTAACCCCCCTTCAACAACCTGTATCGGCAAACCAGGTGAAGTATGGCCATACAGCACGCACGACCGATACGGCGTGGAGGAGGCTGTCATCCAGCAGTGGATTGACAAAAACATAATAATCCTGAATAAATATACGTTGCAAGATCCACCTAACGGTTGAAGCAAACTGCATTATGGGAACGTTACCCTCATGCAAACAGGAAGCAGAGAACTGTATTAGAATCCTGCTCGTGCCTGTGATATGGGAGGTGAAACGTCCAGGACGAACGCCCGCCACGGCTATCCCGAAGCCACAGCTCGTGAGAGCAATTCTCAGAAAGGGAAAGTACACAGAGTCGCTGAAACGATAACAATGGCTTCTTAAATGTCATCACGACCTTCAATCGTGGTTATTTCAGCGAGTCACTGTAGGAGTGTAGGGGGAAGGGGGGGGGGAGGTGGGGGGAGTTGGGGTGCTGGGAGGGCAGAATGAGGTGTGGGGGTGAAACATTACAAGCCTACAAATTACACTAATTAATCACGTAAATTGATTGGTTCTAACGTTGATTAAAACTGTGTTCATTCTGTCAGCGCGGCAGCGTAACCATAGACGCACAGTCTACACTCGTGTGCTCACGAGCTCGGGAGTCGGAATATGGTCGACAGTTGACTCTGGCCAGATCATAATCATCGACGCTCTGGGGCATATACAATGAGTACCGCTCTGGCAAGTCTACAATGGCTACACTGGGAGGGAAGATTCCCTCCAGCACAGTAATGTGACATTTCCACCGGTGGCCTCGGAGCTGCCAAACAGACACGGGCACCGGCCCCACGTTCATTTGCGAACGGAGATGCTTTGACCTCTGACCTAATGTCAACTCTACCAGCGACCCCTGTAGGGTTCAACCAAACCCACTCGGGCTCGAGGTCAGGCTCGTGGGGTTTCTGTCCGCTGGGCCAAATGAATGTCGCCCTTAATCTCATCGACATCGACCCACAACCGTGCCTTGCCAGACACCCGGTGAATCAAAATCCGGGTGACATCCCCCACCTCCCCCATCCCCCCACCTCCCCCGTTAGATGGCGTCCATTTTGTTCTTTAGGAGACAGCTCAATTGCCGAGCTGCAAATCAGTCTCGGCAACACAGTCTCGGGCTCCGTCCGTCTTCTTCCTCTCTCGGGGACGATCACATTATGGGCGTCATCTCCGACTGCTCGCTTCGGATTTGAAGCCGAGTTTATTTATAAGCGGCCCAGAGGCCCGCCGAGACGCCGCACCTCCCCGTCGCGCCAAAAAGGGCCGTCGCCGGCGACGATAATTTGCGGCTAATTTTGAAATCTGTGAAGGTGGCAAAACGCAAAGGGCCTCGTTTTACGTCGTTAAAAATGTATGTGCCCGGCAGGATGAATAGGGGCACAAAAGACAATATAGATTTTTATTCCAGGCAGAGTGGAGTGAAATGTGGAATAAAATATTGCAAACACTTTTCAAAAGCGCGGAGTGCAATGCGGGCCGGACACACGCACGGCGAAAACACATCAAAGCCGCGGTGTCATCAATAATACACGCCAACATCTCTGGCACCGCCGCCACCCGGCAACTCCCCACCGCTCGGTGCAATTTGCCGAGCAGTTGAGGCCTCGAGATAAATGTTTAAAATCATTCGCCAAGTAACTCGCCGGAGCCCCAATTCCGAATCGCGTTGCCAGCATCTCACAAAAAGTCTCGGTGAAGCGGAAAGCGTTCGACCCCCACTTCCCGCGCGGCGCTAAAAGACAAACCGTCGCGGCCGCCCCCCCGCCTTGCTTCCGTCTGTTTCGTCACATTGAGCGAAGGTGACCGGAGAGCAGGAGACAAGTTGGGGTGTGCGGTGCCAGGGACGTAGCGACGTGCCAATGATCGATTGAAACAGATTGTTACGAACGCGATTACCACGCGTGGAATAGCGAACTAGATCGCGTTAGCCTGAAGATGCTTCCAAAGAGGGAGGCGAAACGTCGCGAAGGAGGAGGGATGCTCCACACGGCTATCCTGAAAGAGCAGCTCTTGAGGACGTTTTTCAAGATTACACATGCGGCGGAATGAACCGTTGCCATCGGTAATGGCGGCCGCAATCTACGCGCCGTTGGAGGAAGCCCTCCTGAAGCCGTCGGTCCTGCAACGCAACGATCCACCCAGATAGATAGATGTTTATTATTATTAGATAGATGTTTATGATTACAGCAGAAAAATACCTAGTGAGCTTGCAAGTTCTTAACGGGATTCCAGAGGTGAAAGTAAGCTAGTCCGGTACGCCGTACCGGTCGGAAAGCAGCCAAAGCATTCTGTACAGTACAGGTGGGAAGGGGAGTTGCGATAGGACCGTACCGGTAAGAAAAATAATGTTGTTTTAACGCCAGGATCCACCGCTCCTCGCCACTGAACGAACGAGCGCGGTGTAACAACTAAGCGTAACGATGACAGACTGGGGGAACCTCACTTTAGACCGCACCAGCAGCCCATCACATTTTTTTTTTTACGCGCGCCGTGTCCAGCAAAGCCACAGGATACTCACAGGACAGATACAGGACGGCCACAACACAGACGCAGCACAAACTCAGCACGGACACAGCTGGAGGTACAGCCACGGCAGCGAAACAGAACAGCCTGCCAATGAGGCTGGGCCCCATCTGCCCAGAAACGCTCTCTCGCACCGTAAGATATTTACGGTCAGAATTTTGGAAAATCTCTTACAGGGAAAGGTCAACGAATTTTGAAATCAAGACTCCATCACCACTGCCGCCGCCAGCAGAAGCAACAGCACCTGGGCATCACAGCCGAGAAGCAGACTTTGCGTCCCGTCGAGCCCTTGAGCAACGACGTCTTGCACGCACAAGCCTCGCGGCAGTTGCAGCACCCACACCGACGGCAATGCCGTGCCGCTGGAGATTTATATTCCGTTAAATAACTCTGACTGCAAATCAAATATTCATGATCTAGATTTTTGCTTTTGGGCGAGGCCCACGTGGCAGTGGTTTTAAACCGAAAAGCCTCCTGTCACTGACTCGTCCACCGCCCCACCAGATTGTCACGCTGACGGCGATATTGTTTAATAATAATAGCATTTATAGAGCGCCTTTCACCCGAGGGTCACAAAGCGCCGGACAAGGCTGTGGAGAGAACGGCATGTCAATAACATCAAGACAGATAAACTGAGAATCAAGCAAAATCGCGATAAATTATAGGACATAGGTCATAAAGACAGCGGGAAAATAATAATAAAAATAATAGCATCTACAGAGCGCCTTCCACCGGAGGGTCACAAAGCGCTGCACAGGGCCGCAGAGAGAACGACAAATCAACAAC
>JAZEWU010000010.1:205647-227999 GCA_036362915.1 Geotria australis
TCTTACCCCCCCGCACTGCCCCCTCCCCGCACTCCCTCTCTCCCCTGCAGGTGAGCTGCCCAGACGTAAGCCTACCATTTTCCCGGGACCGCTTGCGGGAATCAAATTAGCGGACTCATCCGCCAAATGCTGACACAGGGATGAAATGCGGCAATCGCGGCCCGACGCCTCAATCGTCATCCATCGATTCGGGAAGAGCGAGGAAATTGATTCGAAGACCCGCGGGCACAGCGGCGTCTTATCGCGCGCGCGCGAGCAAATTGCTCCTCGGCCATCGCTGGGAATGGAATGATTAAAAATGTAAAAGCCAACCAATCGCGTGAGCTAGTCGGATGATGATGATGACGGCCACACGACCCATATTTAAAGCCTTCCTAAGGGGCTTATTCCAGCGATGGTTCGGCCAAACGCTAATCTTTCATCTGTCATCCGTGCGTCGGTTTAATAACTGGACGCACGCCGTCGCTGCGAAAGATCGAGGAGAGACGCCCGACCGAAGCGGCGGGTGAAAAGTGCACGCGGTGTGAAGCGCTCCGTCGCCGCCAATCTCAACCCACCAGCAGGCCGCGACCGCCACCTATTGGTCCGTGGAGAGGGGGCTAAAGGTTGAGACAGCCTGCTCTGTCAGACGACGGCTGTTCGTTCACTTCCCACAAACCGGTACTTATTTTACCCACCCCATCAAGACAGTCGCCGGGTCGACACTCGGACGAAGAAACGTGTGTCCCTCTACCCGCAATGCCAGCTCCGTGGATCTCCACATCGCCGAGATCGCTTGTCGCTAGCCGCGGGAATGACAAGAACGCGCCACCGCGTCGCGAAGCCGCGCAGATCCTTCGCGGCGCAGAAACAAATAAACGAGCGGCCCTTCAACGGACAGCGCTGGATCGCATCCAGGTAGGTGTTCACGGCCCGGTGTGCGACGAAAGCTACTCTTCGTAGCTCTTTTGTCAGGATGGCCGTGTCGAGCGTTCCTGCTCTCTCCTTCGCGACATTTTCCCTCCCATAAAGGAACGCTCCACATGGGGAGTGATACATTGTGAGGAGGAGGAGTCACGCTCGATATGGCGATCGCACCAGAGCATCTCCCGAGAGCAATTCTCGTCACACATCGAGCCGTGAAAACCTACATCGGTGCACTAACACAAGAGGCGAACACTTGAGGCCACGGCCGTCCTCCAACAGTCTCCGCGCCAGCGCGAGAACACCCACTCGACAGCGCCACGCGGGGAGAGAGCGAGAGAGCGGGAGAGAGCGCCGACCAACTCCTCGACGAATGTTCCACTCGCCGAGTCAAGCGGGCGAGACGCGAGGCTCATTACGCGCATCGGGACCTCGCGCGTCAGGCCTGCGGCGCCCGGCGGTGTCCGGCACGCGGCGCCAGCGCCCGGCCTCATCGGAAACGGGAGGGGTGCTATGAGGGGGGTGGTGGTTATGAATGAAAAAAAATCAAATCGGTTTTCGCGCCAAACGTGCCAACGAGCGAGAGCGAGCGATCGCAAATTGCCTCCAAAGATCAAAAACTACGCGGCGGGTGGAAGACGTTTTTTTTTGGTGCCAGCCAACGCCTCCTGGCCATTTAGGATCAAACAAGCAGGCGAGGTGGTGAGGGGGGGTGCGGGCGCTGGTGCCGTGGGTTTGAAGTGGTGATGGCGGGCTGATCCCGACAGACCCATCCGTCACGTAGACAATCACGAGGAAACCACAGACCTTCGAAGGGATCGGCAGCGAGGGAGACACTCGCCAGGAATAGACAGACAGATCTGCCCAGGACAGACGGACGAGACACCCTAGACGCAGACACCAGGGACAGACGGCGACGGACGACTCGACGGAGCCCCACGGGGTGGCGGGGTGGCCGTGGACGGGCTGCCGGCGCGGGGCACCTGGCGATCTCTCTCTGATCGGAAACCACGGGACGGCGGCCCCCCGCGCGTCTAGGCTTGACGAGCCGACTCCGCTCGCTTGTCACGTCCGTGTGTCTTCTACGCACACGCGGTACTGCGTGTACGTTTATTTATTTATCCGCCTCGCGTGCGGCTCATTCGCTGCGCTGGCTGCGTGGGCTGCGCGGAGGAAGCGTTAGTTATTGATTCGAGGAGTGGTGGGCGCGCAAAGAGATGGCGGCAGCAGCCCCGGGGGCCGCCGAGTGCATCCCCCCGCCTCCCTCCCGGCACTGCGCCCCCCCCCACACCCCACCCCCCAACCTCTCGGCCCCCCGTCGCCCCCTCGCCACGACGTCGTTGTTGTTGACGATAATGTTCGTCTGCCGCCCGAGAAGTCGGTGTCGTGCCGTGGCCGCTCGGCGTTCGCTCACGAGCCCGACGACGATGCCTCCGGCGTGGGAGGCGAAACGTCGCGAAGGAGAGAAAAGGATGAACGCGCGACGCGGCCATCCCGACGGCAGCTCTCGAGAGCAACTCTCGTCGCGCGTCGTAAATCCCCGTTCGCCGCCAACCCGCTGCGGCCGTCGCCGCAGGGTACGGGCCTAATTAAGGACAAACGCGAGCCGCGAACACAACCCAAGCGGTTCTGATCTTGGTGACGCGAGGTTGCTGTCGCTCGTTTGGGAGCTGTCCGGGCGCTGTGTCGGGGAAGAAAGCAAAGAGTTGAAAGTTACGCTTCTCAAACCGATAGTCGAGACGAGGGGCCATCGAAGCCTTTCACGTTGGTGGTGATGGAGCGGGGGTGGCGGAGGGGGAGGATGGCCAGGCTGGAGCACGGATACCGTGCTGGAGAAATGTTGAATATTCGTGGGGTTACGGCCAGTGACAAAACACGCGAAAGCCAGGCGTGAAATGAATGCCAAGCGCACGGCGCGCGGGCGCTGGAGGCGCGGAGCCTCCGTATCGCGGGCTTCGTCACGCGGGCCGCGTATCGACCAGGTGGCACCGATGTCGTTTTCACGGCTCGATACACTGCAAAGCTGGTCTGTCGGGATAGCCGTGTCGGGATATCCGCATCAAGCGAGGGCAAGAACGCTCGACAGAGCGGCTCTCGACAGCAATTCTCATTCATTGGCGCGGGGGCCTGCGGCAAAGTTGGGGGGGGCGGGCAGTGGTATTGATTCGGGAGGGGGGCTGCGATACTCTAAAGCCTGAGAACCGTTGCGGCAGAGCGATCGGAGCGTCTGTGCGGCGTCGCGCCGATCATCTGTGCGGCGCGACCCGTCGGGAGTTTCCACGCGTCGCCTCGGTGCCCTCTGTGGGGGGCACGGCCGGGGCGGACGCGTGCAGGAGCGACGTGCTGGGCCGCCTGGTGCCCAACTCTGCTCCCTGACATTGCCCAACCTTGACCAGCGGCGGGCCGAGGCTGCCACTCTAGGAAGATGGTACGGAGGAAGACGGGTCTCCCTCCGTACTGTCGATGGCTGGCGTTCACGAATGATGATAATAATAATGATAACAACACAATTTGTAATCGCGGCTGGTCTAGGCGAGTGATGGATCCGGACGCGAGCTTGTGACGTTATTCTTACCCGCTCTTCAGCTAAACCGGTCAGGAGTCTGACGATGCCTCCGACGTGGGAGGCGAAACGTCGCGCGGGAAATAGGAGGCACGCTCGACACGGTTGTCCCGAAACAGCAGCTCTTAAGAGCAGTTGTCATACATCGAGCCGTGAAAACCTACGTCAACACAGTAATTCTTATGATTTACAGCCCTTTAGAGGTGACGTGGTTAGCGCACTGCGCTATGAACCCGCCTGTCCTGACTTCAGTTCCCAGCCGTGGTTTTAAGGTCACAGCGAACGACTTCTTCCCCGACCCACACGGTGAAGTATGTCGTGGAAGGATTAACAAATTGACGTCATGTATTCGTCATCGTCATCATGAACGTCCATCGTAACCTATGAACTGCCGAATGAAGGCCTGCCCCACGCTCTCGTCGTCTCTCTTGAACCGTCGCCGCGAGACGTACAAGCGCTCCGCTCCGACTCGTAAAATCGGTCGCTCGGGGAGCCGCGGAGCAACGCGGCGCTCCGCGGGATTTCCGGATGGATTCCTCATCCCGCGACACAACGCCGATCGCGCCATTTGCATGAAGCGAAGGTGGGGAAGAAACAAAACCGGAGGAAACGGGAAAAAAAAACGTGGCGTCGTTTGCGCCACATCGGCCACCCACGACCCCGTACGGGAAGCAACAACAAGGCATTATCAACGGCATGTTCGGCTTTTCGCCGTGCCCTCCGGTTTCCTCCCACAGTCCAAAGGCCCTTCACTCCCACCGGGGGGGGTTTGGGGTTCAGCAGCAACCAATGATAATTGTTGTGATTTGCAGAGTACCCGCCCTACGGCGATCGTGTTCCAAGCATGTAACAGATTGTTCCGATGTCTCTTGCAGATGACGTTTGGTGCAGGCCTTTGTGGAATACTGCTGCTGGCTCTCTGACGTTTGCAGAAATGTAATCGTCAATAAGTGGGAAGTAGAATTGAAGAAGGACGTAAATGCCGTGATATTGTGCGGATAAAAGGCGCGCTTACTGAGGATTCGAACCCGCTGCTCTCCCGTCAGTGCAGACGTACGCACATATCTACATACAAAACTCGCGCCATTATATACAGATTATATATTACCAGCGCAAGCATCCCATGAGAACTACGAGCGATTGATTTGCGGTGAAATCCTCGGCGAGATCTTCGGAAGAGCGGCCACCTCCTTCGCGAACCCGCGTAACAAGTATTTTTTATATTTTGAGTGGGAGGCCAGATATGGGAGCAGCGCTAATTGTCTGCTTATCCGTTTCATCACATTAAATTCGGGTGTTCGCGAAAGCTGGATACATTCCATGGCTCGGAATTAAAAATTATAATTTGATTCGCCCGCGGCTGAATACTCTTTGTGCGTACAGGGCGTATGAAAGGAGACTGCTTCGGCTGCTGAAGAGACTTTGAGACGGTGCAGCACGACTCCGATCTCCCGGGAGCTTCGCCGACACGAGAGAGTGCACTCACTGCTCGCTGGGAGCGCTGCGATTGGCATTCGTGCGACTCACGGTTGCACGATCCCAACGCTTAACAAGGCGTCTCCTTCACGAATATACGTTCAACGACGCAAACGCGAGACCGGCTCAGACGAGGAGTGAGAGACAGGGATGTAGCCTAGGAGAGATCGCATCCTCTAGCCCGACAGGCATCACACCCTCTAACCCGTGAGACATCACGCCATCTCGAACTCGGGTTGCCGGGTTCACAGCGCAGCGCGTTAACCACTGCGGCGGCCTCCCCGTTTACCCGCACGTCTCCTGGTGAGAGATGTACGGGCGGTCCAAATGTCTCGTGACCCCCATTTAATTAACCCCTAGCATTCGTTTTCCTTTGCTCCATCATTTCTGTTTTAAAGAACCCCTACTGATGCCCCCAGCGTGGGAGGCGAGACGTCGCGAAAGACAAAGAACCGACACTCGAAACGACGGATATCCTGGAAGAATAACTGTGAAGAGCAAGTCTCAACCCTTATATACCATTGAAGAATGGCTTGCAGTGTCTTTCTGTGTGGAGTTTGCATGTTCTCCAGTGTCCGCGTGAGTTTTCGCCGGGAACTCCGGTTTCCTCCCACAGTCCAAAGACATGCGGCCGCATAGCTTCATTGGCCTACGGACTAAATTGCCCCCGGTGCCCTATGATGGACTGGCGTCTCATTCTTGGGTATAGCCATGCGTTGCGTCTTTTGTCTGCCGGGATAGGCTCCGGGAACCCTGTACACTGTACAGGATTACGCGGTTTCTGCTAAAGGATGGATGGCTTGCAGTGAGGAAGGAGCTCAAGATCATAAACCTGTTAAATCGGATGGGGGGGGGGCACAGGACATTTGGCCCACCGTGTGATCGCACCACATTCTTAACTTAACCCGTCCGTACTCCGCCACTCGAGGCACCGCCTCCCTCTGCAGTCGAGGCGGCGAACATTGGGTAGGTAGCACGAGCAATGCGTGCGGACAATAAACAATAGCCGCGTTTACTCAGTACGATGCTGTGCGATTCAGCGGTGAAGCGGACGCGCACGGCCACCCCGCTTATACAGAGCCCTGAATACCATCACCTATTAAGACCGGCATGGCGCACGTAAGAAGCGGCGCTCGGGTCTGAATCCACACACGCACAACACACTAGGCGCATACTAAGCGCGGCCGCCTTTGTCTCCCCCATTGCGAATGTGTTTTTTCCACACCGAACCGGCGACTCTTGCGCTAGAAGATGTACAAACGACTCCCCCCCCCCGCTAGCTAACAACGCACAGTCGGATTTCCGCCACCCGTGCCACTGATGTGAGCCGTGGTCGGGAATGTAGCGCAGTGCGGGCGACACAACCATTCACCCGCCACGCGCAGCCCGACACGGAGCCAGGATCACTCCACTGCTGGATGAAGGCCGCTCTCCGCAAGCCGTCGCCATTTCTCGCGTTCTTGCGATGCGACAATATTAATAATCAATTAATTCCCTTCAACGATCTTTATTCAATACGCAATGCCTCCTCCACAATTGAAAAAAAACCCTAAAATATTTTCAAAAATGATATTGTTTACTTGTCTCTACGTGTGTGTGTGTGTGGGTACAGTGTGTTACGTACACACACAACACAAACAAGAGCCTGGCGATGGGTGTGTAAAAATCCAACGCGGGGGGAGGGAGAGGAAGCGTGCAGGAGCGATGATGGCTTCTCCTGCGATCAACACGGCGAAACGAGCTGGGGATGGGCGCTTGGTAGCTCCGATGGACGAATGAATCCCTTACCGTGAGCTCCGACGGCGAGGACGACGAAGGCTGCGCAGCCCAGCAGCAAGCTTGTCAACAAAGGGCAAGGGCTGCCATAGCTCCCCGACGGCATCGCGGTCGAGAGGCGAAGAGGCGAGATGAGAACGATCGACGAAGGACGCGTTGCTCCCTCTGTCTGCTCCGGCGCCTTGTGCTGCGGCGTGTGTGCGTGGCTGCACGCGTGTGCGCCTCTACGTGTGTGCGCGTCGCTACAGCATCATTCGCTGTACCGATATCGTAGGAGGGGACGGGGGGGGAATAATAATTAAATTTCTGCGAATGGAAACGAGATTTCTCGCGACAGATTCTCTCTCATTGTCCATCCATCCATTTTCAGAAACCGTTTAATCATGTACAGGGTCGCGGTGAGTCGGAGTCTATACTGGCAGACACAGGGCGCAAGGCAGGGGAACGCCAAGGATGGGACGCCAGTCCATCGCAGGGTGCCCGGGGCAATTTACTCAGTAGGCCAATTAACTTGGCAGCATGTCTTTGGACTGTGGGAGGAAACCGGAGTGCCCGGCGAAAACCCACGCGGACACGGGGAGAACATGCACACTCCACACAGAAAGGCCCCCGAGCCGAGATTCGAACCTAGGGCCGTCTTGCTGTGAGGCGGCAGCGCTACCCACGACGCCCCCGTGCCGCCCTCGTATAGAGATTAAAATGTAAAAATCCGCGTGGGTTTTCGTCGGGCACTCCGGTTTCCTCCCACAGTCCAAAACATGCTGTTGTATAGGTTAATTGGCCTGCGGACTAAATTGCCCCCGGTGCCTTGTGATGGACTGGCGTTCTATCCTGGGTGTAGTCCTGCCTTGCGCCCTGTGTCTGCCGGGATAGGCTCAGGCTCACCGCGACCCTGTACAGTGTACACTGTGTACAGGATTAAGCGGGTTCTGAAAATGGATGGATGGCCTCCTGAGGAAGGCTGCGCGCTCCCTCTGCCTCCAGTCTTCTTCTTCTTTGCGATTCTTCGAAGCACGATGGTCAGCCTCCGGACATCGTTGTCCTTCAGCTCGGCCTCGAAGTGTTTGGTAGAATTCGCTGAAAAACAACGATGTCCAGAAGCCGACCATCGTGCTTCGAAGAATCGCAAAGAAGAAGATGAGCAGTAGCGTTGCTGGCGAGCTGACGGGCATTGGCTCGGCGTCGCGCGGAAACCCGTCAACCCACCGGCCCACATTCAAACGGAAGCAGATCATCCATCCGATGGCGCTGCTAGCGATGCGTTGGCGTCGGTGGACAGGATCGCATGGCAAAACAACTCAATTCATTCGTCAATAACGTCGTGGAGCATTGAAGGGGGAATGCGTGATAGGTGACGTTTCGGGCAGCGGCTCTTCTTCGGAGCACAGCTTCAAATGAGTTAATCTCATCCGGGGCTTCTCTCTCATCTGGAACAGGTGATGGGCGTTTATTGGAAATTACATTGCTGATTTCAGCCGGACATCACACACTACACTGTATTCTCGAGGGACAGGAAAATCTGAAGAAACCTCGCTTGTGACTGCGTTGCAGTAAGAACTGTACTGTCCCGGGGTGGGCCCCTGGACACATACAAGCAGCGCGCCAAATGTGACAACACGTGGTGCTCAGCTCACCACGTGGCTTGCGCAAAGCTGGGTGCCAGTGTTGCGAACACGCCGTCTCTGTGTTGTCAGAGAATCTAGCGAAATCGCTATCGATCTACCGGTGGCTTCTGTAATAATAAACATCTATCTATCTATCATCTAGGCGCTATATAAAACGCTATTATTATTATTATTATCCTGAAAGCAATCCAGTCCGACCAGAGGAACAACGGCTGACCAGGAAGGTGAAGGCGAACATTCATACAAACGCCATCACCAAGGCGCGGAGCGGCCTCAACCTCCTCGTCAACCACCTCCTCCACCACTTTCACCTCCTCAACCGCCGCCGGCGACCTGCTCGAAGCGCTTCACGAACTTGCGTGTCATGGCGGACGAGGCGCGGCGGGAAGGCGACCCGCGGGCCCCGCGTCAAGGGCCGTCGCGAGCAACCGAAGCGGCGGGCGGGCTGCCCGGCGGGACGGCGACAAGGACGACCGACCGTCACAACGACGACGATGATGTGATAATGATAGAGGATGAGGAGGAGGGCGACGCTGATGGGCGAGACCGAGCGGGGGCCGTTGCTCCTGCGCCAGGCGCCGTGGCGACACAGGTGGACCGAGCCAGGGGTAATGGCGGCGGTGACGATGATGTTGCGTGGTTGCTGTGCTCCGCCGTCAAAGTGGCGATAAATCGAAGTGGTGTTGTGGGTGGTGGTAGTAGAGGCGGTGGATTTGGTGGAACCACGGCTGCGGGTGGTGGTGCTGGTGCTGGTGGAGCTGTGGCTGATGGTAGTGGCATTGGTGGAACCAGGGCTGTGGGTGGTGGTGTGACGCAGTTCTGGGAGGCGTCAATGCGGTTGTACACCATCGCCAAAGAGCTGGCAGCTCAAGCTGGTGTTGTGGGTGATGCTCGTGCAGGTGGACTTGGTGGGACCAGGGTTGTGGCTGGTGGTAGTGGCACTGGTGGTAGAGGTGGTGGAGTTGTGGCTGGTGGTAGTGGCACTGGTGGTAGTGGCGGTGGAGTTGTGGCTGGTGGTAGTGGCACTGGTGGTAGAGGTGGTGGAGTTGTGGTGTTGTCATGACTTTGGCGGACGCGTATCAGCTGTTGCATCGCCCCGTCAAAGCGGAGACAGATCGAGGTGGTGTTGTGGGTGATGCTAGTAGAGGCGGTGGACTTGGTGGGACCAGGGTTGTGGCTGGTGGTAGTGGCACTGGTGGTGGAGTTGTGGCTGGTGGTAGTGGCACTGGTGGTAGAGGTGGTGGAACTGTGGCTGGTGGTAGACGTGGTGGAACCAGGGCTTTGCGTGGTGGTGGTGGTGTTAGTGGGAAAAGCAGGGCTCGTGGTGCTGGTGGTGTTGTGAGTGGTGGTGGAACTGTGACTGGTGGTAGTGGCACTGGTGGTGGAGGTGTTGTTGTGGCTGGTGGTGGAGGTGGTGGAACCAAGGTTGTGGTCGGCGGTGGTTGTGGTGGTGCGGGCATGAGTGACGAGGCTACAGCTGGCACGAGCGGTCGTGCCATGGCAGCTGCCAAACGGACCTACGCAACTAGCTTTGGTGACTATGACGACCATCAGAAGGCCGCCGCTGAAGGGGAAGAAGAGGACGATGATGGTGATTGTGGGGCGCACGACGGACGCCCCGACGTCGACCTGCCCCAAGTCGACCAATCGGAGAGCAGCAGAGGCGGCGAGCGAGGGGGGGGGAGAAACGCTCCCGCCTGGCCCTCGCTATGGAAACCGTGACGGCTCTGATGAGGGAGAGCGGCGAGGGCCTGATTACCGTGACCCACGTTCTCCTCAAGACATCCGGGGATGTGGAGGCGACCCAGGCAGTTCTCACCGGCAATCCGGGACCTCACGAGAGGAAGGTGTGGCTGGTGAAAGACGACCGCCTGCTGCGCTCCAAGAACCCGCGGATTCGGAGACGGCTTCTGCTGAAATACGGCGAGGAGTCGCTGAACCGCAGACTCCTCTTCCTCAACAACTTAGACTAACGGCTCACTCGCCCCTTTCCGCCGTCGTCAGCCGCGGTCTATCCACGTCAGCACTTCGCAAGTTTGTTGCGTCCCGTAAAGAGCTTGCAAGTTCACTGGGTATTTTTCTGCTGTAATAATAAACATCAATCTAGCTATCTATTGGAATTACGAACTTCCTAGGGCAGGACTTCCTTCCTGTGAGGTCCAGATGTTATCACTGCATCACATTTCTGTCCAGCCAGTGCCGTGCCCGTTTAATAATGATGAAAATTTACATTTTAAAAGCGCCTTTCACCCAAAGGTCGCAAAGCGCTGAGCCCTCTCTTTGGCAAAATAGAATCATCTGCTTGGGCATACATCCAAGATGCAAAGTCAAAGATCCCCCGCATAGACAAATACGTTATTGGGACAAATGTTTAGTCAGCACCTATTAAGACAGGAACGGCGCACCAGGGGGTGATGCGGCCAAAACCACGGCAGGCCGCTTTTGTCTCGCCATTGGCGATTTTCACAAACCACAACAGCGCTCTTTCTGACGTTGTTTTTTACGGCTTTCAAAAGGAGGCCCGCTCGGCACGGCTATCACTAAAGATAGATGTTATTATTACAGCAGAAAAATACCCACTGAGCCTGCAAGCTCTTTACGGGACTCCTGTGACACAACAAACCTGCGAATTGCTGACAATAACTAAAGTATATACAAGATGAATAACGAACCAAATTTTAAATAATAATGATAAAAAAACATTTACACGCAGCATTGCACACATTTTTCAAATAACATAGTCTAAAATATATAGCATTGCACATGTTTTCAAATAACCATCTAATATTAAGGTTGTGCATTGCGATAGTGAAAAAAAAATAAAGCATATTAAGGGTAAACAGAACGTTACGACGGAAGAGTGCAAAAAATGTGAACCTTTAGAACACAAATCAAGCTTGGCAATCGCAACTAGGCTGAAATCTCAATTCTAACTGGGATCGAAGATTAATAATGGGCGCTCGTGACTCTAGCTTCAAGCTCATGGCTATGTTGTTCCAGAAACGTGACGCAGCTGACAAAAGCTTTTTCTCCATATCTTGTAGTGAACCTAGGAACATTGAGCAGAAAGTACTTTGAACTTCTAAGGCTTACTTTGTTGATCTGTATGTTTGAACAAATCCTTCAAATATTTTGCTGACTTGAACAGTTCGTGAGAGCAATTCTCATGCAATGTTGGGCCAACCTGGGCATATGGTTGGAACAGTTGGACCAGTGTTGACCCAACGTCGACCTAACGTTCCATGTTTACCGACTCAAAACCTTGCTCGCAACACCAACTGCTGTCTCCGCATCACTGTCGCCTGTCAGACCGGTCACATTTGCTCACATTTCAGTCCGCAGACAAAATGTGAGCAGACAAAGCCCGCACGGCAGGATGGAACGCCATACTGACAAGCGGCAGCAGACTCGAGATCATCACGGTGATGGTCTGAACCAGTGGTCTTCATCGACCATACTATGGAACACTGCCTTGTCTGTGCTCTACTACCCAACCTCTGCAGCTCAAAAGACCTTGCGGAGTTCAATGAAAATGCAAGGGGCTGTGTAAGAAAATGGGAAACTGTAATTTAACCATCGTGCTTCGAAGAATCGCAAAGAAGAAGCAAGGCCCGCGAGCCACTCACCATCTACTCACTGGCTGCTATAATAATATACATCTATCTATACATCTATCCTGAAAGCAATCCGTCCGGCCAGAGGAACAACGGCTGACCAGGAAGGTAAAGGCAAACACTCATACAAACGCCGTCACCAAGGCGCGGAGCGACGCGCAGCCGCCTCAACCTCCTCCACATCCTCCTCAACCGCCTCCTCCGCCGCCGCCAACCAGCTCAAAGCGCGAGCCACTGGCGCCATGGTGGCTTCAAGTGCGGCCACTGAGGGGTACGGCCACCGACAATACACACACACACGAAAACACCACGTCACCATCATCATCCACCATGCATGCTGTCTAATTGGCCCAGTGGTTTAAATGGAGTGTTCCAACGCGAAGCGAAAAAGCAACTTAAGTACGTCAGTAGGTGGCAGTATGCAAACCATCTACTTAACCTTGTTGTTATTTGACATAATGGCATTAAGGATTGCATGGTGCTTGCCTTGCGGGCGGTGTGGTGGCTCCCACACTGATGTCTTATTGGCGAAAGTGGTCCCAACCCTTAAAACCAGTGCTTCTTAACTACAGTCTGTACTCCTTCGGTTCTCAAAATATGTCCTCGCACCCATTATTAAAAAATATAATACATCCATAATACAATATATGTACGATACAATACATACAAAAATCTGGCACGTCTCGCACCCCCAGGGGCTGCGTGCACCCCTCACAGCTAAAACTCTGCGATTTGGCACGATAGGTAGCACAGGTGGTAGTTCCCCTACGCAAGGGAGCTTTAATCATGGATACAGAGGGCATCTCGCTGCCCAGTCCTGTAGAGCGTGGTCCACATTTAACTCACCCCTAACATTGTTCCTTTGCCTATTCAGATCTGTTTTAAATCACCCCTACATTATGTATTTTCAGATGGCTGATGCAGTGCATGTACTGTTGAAGAACGGCTCGGCCCTGTGTCTGCCGGGAAAGGCTCTGGCTCACCGCGACCCTGTACATGATTAAGCAGTTTCTGACAACGGATGGATGGATGGCTCGGAGTGAGTGAGGAGCGTGTGCACTGACGAGCGAGCACAAACCGAAAACACGCTGACACCGGGAGGTCACGCGACAGCTGGACCGCCCTGTACTGTATCTGGTACGTGTGTGGACTTGTAACTCGGGTGTGAAAGGTCGGAAAATGACACACGCGAACACACGCGAACTCGCACACACACAGAACACCCCAACGGACAGCAGGCGCCAACCACTTTAGCCTCCAAGACTCTTCGTGGTAAGTGCTGCTGGCAGCGTCGTTAGCCAGCAACATCTATATATAGGACACAGCATAGCACGCGACGCTCCCCCCTATAGCCTTGACAGACTGTAGCGTCAAGTGCTGTTGGTAAGCACCTATTAAGGTGAGCACGCGAGGGGGTGGGTGGCTAGCGCCACGCCCGGCCGCCTTTGTCTCCCTAGTGGCATTGTTTATACATCGCAGCAGGTACTCGTTTGAGGCTGAGTCGACCGAGGTGTAGTGCAGCGCGCGTGGACAGATGCACACACGCGCACTTGTACAAAGACAACCATCCCCCGTGTAGCTTTAGCAGACTGTAGGGTCAAGTGCCGTTAGCGTGCACCTACTCACACACACATCCGACACTATAAAGAACATCAACAACCACCGCTAGGTACACGTTGATGCCACGTCAATCCAATGCAGCAACAATAACCCACGCACCCTCACTGTCGCCCCACGCTCCGTGGAGAAGCGGGCAGACATGTCTGTGGAGAAGTACGACTACATCGTGGTGGGGGCCGGGGTCCAAGGCTCATTCACGGCCTACCACCTCCTCGACAGGCAGCCGGGCTGCAAGCTGCTGCTCCTAGACCAGGTGAGTTCGGCTCCCCGTTGCTCTTCAGAGTTGTTCTTTCGGGATAGCCGTGTCGAGCGCTCTCTCTCCCTCGCGACGTTTCGCCTCCCACGTTGGAAGCATCATTTGGCGTTATAGTGGTATGTGGAAACTGACCGTTTTGCTTCCAACGTGAGGAGGCGACACGTCGCGAGGGAGAGAGAGCGCTCGACACGGCTATCCCGAAAGAACAGCTCTGAAGAGCAACCGTCATGAATCGAGCCGTGACACACCTACATCTGTTGCCTCAGTCACTTTGTATTTAAGCTGGAAGGAACCGTTGAGCTATGTAGCTCCTTTTAACAGTTGTCCAGCGGGGAGGGGTAACCTGTTTCAACATCTCAGGGCACCGGCGAAAATGTAGTCATCAGGACAATTAACCTGGGCAGCAGCATGTTTTTGGACTGTAGGAGAAAACCGGAGGAGGCGGTGCAAACTCCACACAGAAAGGCGGCACCTGAACCGGGAATCGAACCCGGGTGCCTATTAGCAGCGGCAATCGTTCCTCCTCTCTCCTTCGCGACGTTTCGTCTCCCACGTTAGGGACAACATGCATCCATTGTCAGAAACTGCTTGATCCTGTACAGGGTCGCGGTGATTAACCTATGCCGCTGCATCGGTTAATTGCCCCGCGGTGGGGCGCGGGGCAGGGCTATGCCCAGGATGGGACTCCAGTCCATGACAGGGCACTGGGGGTAATTTATTCTGCAGGCCAATTAACCTATGCAGCGGTATGTCTTTGGACTGTGGGAAGAAACCGGAGTGCCCGGCGAAAACCCAGGCGGACACGAGAACATGCAAACTCCACACAGAAAGGCACCCGAGCCGCGAATCGAACCCTGCGGCCTTCTTGCTGTGAGGCGGCAGCGCTACTCACCGCGCCACCGTGCCCCCCGCACTTGTATTGTGTTACCAAATCGTCCGTGGAGATAATTAAGCGAGGACGCAACGACGCGGGGTGATGTGTAATTCGGCGCCCATCTCGTGAAAAAATATCACGCGCCAAACAGCGAGCCGCGAGTGA
Source organism: Geotria australis (assembly GCA_036362915.1). NCBI lineage: Eukaryota > Metazoa > Chordata > Hyperoartia > Petromyzontiformes > Geotriidae > Geotria > Geotria australis. The sequence continues at coordinate 220,520 of JAZEWU010000010.1, forward strand.
GCGGAGCAAATCAATGCCCTTTCGTTTAACGCGTAAACCAGCCCCGCGTCTCGTTAATAACTCTCACATGGATTCACAGCTGGAGTCATTGCAGTGAAAATTGAGTTGGGGGTTGGAGTCCGCGTGGGGTGTGAGTGGGTGGGGAGGCTAATGTGGTAATCTTTAACGTGGGGCGCTGTTTGGCACGCGTGAGTTTTACTCCCGCATGTAAACATTCATTGGCTGCTACCACCTTAGTATATAGAGGGCAGCTGAGCTCAGGAAATTGTTGGCGCCGGCTCATCGCGTGGCTGCCTTCCTGCTTGTCTGTGGATCCACGTTGAGATTTTAAATATTGTTTACGTTGGTTAGTTGGAACGTTTGCTGTGTTGCAGGAATCCCGTATCCGGAGCTCGCAAGCTCACCGGGTATTTTCTGCTAGAATAATAGTAAACATCTATCTATCCTGTTGTCGGTTTTCACGGCTCGATTCATGCTGGTTGCTTTTCAAAGCTGTTCTTTCGGGATAGCCATGTCGAGCACTCTCCCTCTCTCCCTCGCAACGTTTTGCCTCCGACGTTGGAGGCATCTTCAGGCTATCCCGAAATAACAGCTTTGAAGAGCTGAAAGACAACGATGTCCAGAAGCTGACCATCGCGCTTCGAAGAATCGCAAAGAAGAAGATCTATTTATCCGTCACGCATTCACTAACCGTCGTCTTCTCTCAACGAGAGCGACGAGCATATACTGTGCGGCGTATCACAAGTCAAAACTATTATTATCACAGAAATAGATTGTTGATTCTCAGTGTGAGGAGCTTAGAATGGTGGCTTACCATTCTCCCACAGGAAAGAAAGCGCTCATGAATAGAAATGGTTTAACACAACTCAGCGGAATGGTTAAAGGACTTCTGTGAAATAGTCGTGAGACTTGGTGAGGCTTTACTGGGTAAACGGAATGCCTGTGAAATGTCACGGTTTAACACTTCCCCAATAACTCCAATAGTGATCCACGTGTTAGCTGGATTTTCTCATTTCACTTGGAGATTCCCACGGGGTGGCACAGTGATAAACACTCGTGCCTCACAGCAAGAAGGCTGTCGGTTCGATTCCCAACTCGGACTCCTTTCTGTGTGGAGTATGTTCTCACCCTGCTCAGCACGGGTTTCCTCCTGGATCTCCGGTTACCTCCCTTAGGTAAAAAAAACCACAATTTAAGTGGTTTTAGTCACACGTTCTAATGATAAACGTTAACTGTAGTTACCGGCAGGTTCATTCTGAAAAATAGTCTTTAGGCTCGGTCAGGCTTTCCTGGTTGAAGAGGCATAAACATAGCAACGTGTCTATGGGCTGTGGGAGGAAACCAGAGTACCCGGTGAAAACCCACAGGGACACGAGGAGAACGTGCAAACTACGCAGAATGGGACGCAGCCAATAATTGAATCCGTAGATACTTGCTGTGAGGCAGCAGCGCCACTCACTGTGCTACCGTGCCGCCCCTTTCTGAAAATAACATACATCTGTCGTAATCTATATATAATGTGGCAGTTGGGGTGTCAGTCCACATTCTTTGATCGTTCCTATTGGCTGGTGGTCTTACGTGCACCTACGCACAGCATCTCGCCAATCAGCCGTGGGCTGTTCTCTCGGCTCGGAGCTGATCGCATTGTGACCATCACTATAGTGGTGCTTGTGAGAAACAGGCACCTTGTGGCGACTGCAGCGTCGCCCGGTGGGAAGTGAAGGCGGCCGCGACAGCGTGACGTCACGTTGTTTACAGCCGCAACGGTGTGCGATGTACAGTGGAACAGATCTGGCCTAAGGGGTCAGAGGCCGACATAAAGGCCGGTAGTTATAACAAGACTCATCATTTCTAGTTGTCAATCCACTGGTTGGTGAAGGCTTCCAATGCCCTGTCAGTGACACACACGTTGATTGACCATACTTCACCACGCTGGTGAGTTAATACATACTAAATACGGTTTATAGCGAGCACATGTTCCAGGATAGGCTCCGGCTCAACGCGACTCTGTACAGGATTAAGCGGTTTCTGACAACGTATGGATGGATCGATATATAAATTCAATGTCGAAGGTGTTAATTTGAAGACAGAACGACCCAGAGGCGCGAGGTAACCTGCAGAGGGCGGGAGTGAAACCACGCGGTTAGTCAGCGCCAACCCGCCAGACACTGCATCCTATATATTATGTTATCGGCCAATTCATGAATTGGTGTTTTTTTTAGGAGTTCACATTACCGAGCCCGGCACCGAATCAGATATCCATTGCGACTGATGTTCGGCTTCGCCATGAATCAAATTCGGGACACTGGGTTCGTTGCGCAGTGCGCAAAGCCACTGTGCCGCCGTTTCATGTCCGTGGTTTACGGTTGAAAATGTATTATGGGCTGCTGCGGCGGGGTGCTGGTAATAACGTAATACGTAGCGCAGACCGCAGTCTCTTCGACCGCAAAAAAAAAATCACCAGACGTTTCTGGAGGTGACCGGGTGGCTCAGGAGATGAGCGCTGAGTTGGTACTGCCGAAAACCTGGGTTCGAATCCAAGCAGCCCCCTGGGCTTACACTTCTCGAGTGTTAATGTCGGTGCCCCGCCACCAATGATGACAACAAAAACAATCAGGAAAATGTGTTGTTGCACGTAATGTGTCGGGGCGGCACGGTGGTGCAGTGAGTAGCGCTGCTGCCTCACAGCAAGAAGGACCCAGGTTTAGTGATCTCCCCCCTGCTGCCTTTCTGTGCGGCGTTTGTATGTTAAGCCCGTGTCTGCATGGGTTTTCGCTGGGTACTCTGGTTTCCTCGCACAGTCTAAAGACACGCTGCTGCTGCAACCCAGCTTAATTGGCCTGCTGCCTAAGATGGACTCGCGTCTCATCCTCGGTACAGCCTTGCCTCGCGTCCTGTGCCTGCCGGGATAGGCTCCGGCCACCCGCATGACCCCGTTACAGGCTTAAGCGGGCTCCCAGTAACGCCGACTTCCGCGGCCCGTCTCCGTGGTTGTCCCCGCCGCAGTTTCCGCTGCCACACTCGCGCGGAAGCTCTCACGGCCACTCGCGCATCACGCGGCGCGCCTACCCGCAGCTGCACTACGCCCTCATGATGGACTACTGCTACAAGGCCTGGGAGAGGCTGGGCAGGGAGACCAACTCCAACTTCTACACGTGAGAGAGCGACGCGCGCCGTCCCGTCACCCTCCCTACCGCCCCCGTTTAATTGACCTCCAAGATTTATACTCGTCATTCGTTTCTGTTTTAATAACCCTTGTTTGTTTATTTCAGAGTTTAGTGTGGACTGATGTAGGTTTTCACGCTATGAGAATTGCTTTCTATAGCTGTTCTGTCGGGATAGATTTGTCGAGTGTTCCTTCTCTCGCCCCTTCACGATGATTCGCCTCCCACGTTGGAGGCATCATCAGGCATTCAGAAAGGCCTGAGAGAGAAGAAACACCCAACACGGCTATACCGAAAGAACAGCTATGGAGATAAATCCTCAAAGTGTATACTGTGTGATTTTTTTTAAATTGATTATGTTACATTACACATCCATTGGGACGCAAAAATATAAATTTTCAGAGGATTAAATGTGGTCACAAGACATGTGGACCACCCTGTAGTTCCGACACGCCCCTGTAGTGTAGGTCGGAGATGTCGCTCGGACGGATCTCAGGTTTAGTTCCGCGACACCTGCTTCTCTAACACCACCGTTCTCAATCGGTGGGTAGTGACCCATCAGCGGGCGGAGCGCCGCCTCGTGGTCAGTGGAGACCATACCCAAGTGACCCAAGTGACCCAAGTGGGCCAAGTGGGCCAAGTGAGCCGCGAGGTGGAGCAAAACGTCACGAAGTGCCACTCTAACACGCCGTGACCGACGCGTTCCGCTCGAGTGTCCGAGCGGACCCTCCACCTCGTGATACGACTCTCTGATAGCTGTACCGCGCAGTCGGGATAACGCCGCGAAACAGAAACGGGCTGTAAAAAAAAAAAAGTTTTAAAAAATTACGCGGACATTTACGGAAGATTACGCCGATTCAAGGCGCCCGGTAGCGGCGCGGACCGCCATCATCCAATCAGTGCGAGGTGTCGTCGGGGAATTGCGCGGCGATCACATGATGGTGCTGATTGAACACAGGCACGCTCAGCCGCGTTAGGGAACTGGGCACGTACAAAGCCCGGCTCCTCGAGAGAACACCTAATTTAATTCGCGGAATTTGTCTGAAATTGAAAGTGCGGTCGGCTTGGCATACAAATGACCCCCCGGCAAAGCCGCCCTGTCGGAGGGAGAGACGCGCCGGGTTACGTTGCGTAACTCCCGAGCAAAAGGTGCCTGCTGCTCTCCAGGCGCGTTCACACTGGGTGGGTCAGTATTTCTTTGAGCTGGAAGGCACCGTTGAGCTATGTCGCTCTTTTTAACAGTTGTCCAGCGGGGAGGGGTAAGCAAGTAACAATATCTCAGGGCACCGGGGGAAATTAAGTCAGGACAATTACCCTAGGCAGTGTGTCCTTGGACTGTGGGAATAAACCGGATTACCCGGCGCAATGCCACGCAGACATGGGGAGAATGTACAACTCCACACAGAAAGGCACCGGAGCCAGGAATCGAACTCAGGTGCGTCTGGCTGTGAGGCAGGAGCGCGACTCATCATGCCACTGTGGCACCCTGGTGTTTGACATGTGCACAGATAAAGATGCCCCGTGTAGCAAACACAGGCTAATATAACTATGGGGACCTTTTAGTTGAGTATGCAGATGATGAAAAGAGAAAAAGGCTGTTCGACCCCCTTCTGGCAATAATATCAGAGGTGTTGAGATATTCAAACACCAAATAGAAACCTTTTACAAGATTTGCAATAACCTCACATACCTGTGGTAAAACATGCAAACAACATGCTTTGATAATGTATGTCCTTGAAACTGATTGACCAGCACCAGAGACAGTTTTCTTTTTGGCCTTGTCTCGCCAGTGTCGGACCAAATGTTTACAAAGGCAAACAGCTCAAGGACGATACAAACGCCTACACACTAACAGCTCTGGTCAAGCAGCTATTTCTATAATAATATACAATAATACATTGTATTTATTAAGAACCTTGCACCCCAAGGCCCTAAAGTTCTGCAGTAAAGAGAGGTGGGGGGGTGGGGAGGCAGCCACGCTGACAGACGGTGTTAACCAGCAGGACACTGCATCCCTATATATTATGATAGAATCGGCCAATTAATGAGCGTTTTTTAGTGATGGGAGAGAACCAACAAACTCCACACAGAAAGGTGCCCGAGGCGGTGATTGAAGCGCCTCGGGCAGGACTTTTTTTTCCGTGAGACGCAAATGTTACCACCGCGGCACCCTGCCATCCAGTCTTTTTCCAGAAAGTGTAAAGAACTTTGTCTTTGCTCACCAAACACAGGATGTTGTGCCAAGTGCCCACAGAGCAGCAGCCCACGGTCCGGCGACACCACGAATGACGTTCCCTGTTCCACTGGGGCAGGCGCACGGGCCTGCTGATGCTGGGCCATTGCGGCCACCCGGAGCTGGAGGCCACGAGGCGGGCACTGGAGCACGTTGGCGGGCCTCACGAGTACCTGGAGGGTGCCGAGCTCGCCGCTCGATACCCGGGCCTGGCGTTCCCTCCCGGTGCTGGGGGCGCTCCGGCCGCTGCCGTCCTGGAGCCGGACGGAGGGGTGCTCCACGCGCAGAGAGCGATGGCTGCCCTGTGGGTGAGTTTGTGGTGGAGGTTAGCGCCTCCACACAGTGGTCACGCCTGCGCTTCGCAGAAAGAAAGTCCTGCCCGAGGCGGTTTGATTCGGGCCTCCGGCACCTCTCTATGCGGAGTTTGTGTGTTCTCTCCCGCTGTTTTGCTTTGGTTTGCTCAAGGTTCTCCAGTTTCCTTCCACAACTAGTCTGGAGTTTGTGTGTTCTCTGCTCCTATTCTGAATGGGTTTCCTCAGGGTTCTCTGGTTTTCTCCCACAACTAAAAAAACACGTATTAATCAATTGGCCTATAACATAATATATAGGGCGCAGGTTGGCGCTCGCTAACCGTGTGGCTTTATTCCTGAGTTGCTGTCTGTTCTAAAGAATACGTTTGAAATGAATGTGCGCATTCTAATTTGTATTTATTATTACTATCATAAGGAAGCGCAGATATAAATTGCATCGGCAACTCCCGAGGACATCAGACATCTCGTCGCAATCTTGTGGCCAGATGTGAACGTAAGCCGGTACAATCCAGTACGGCGTACCAGTAAGAAAGCGGTTAAAGCATTTGGTATGGTACAGGTAGGAAGGTGAGTTACTGTACCGGTGAGAAATGTAAGTTACTTTTATCCCGGGATAACACTGCAAGGGACGACTACACAGATGAGTTAACGAACCCACTTCCTGTGCCGCTGTCTTCTAACCACCTCAGAGGTCAGCGGGTTTGGGAGTTTTTTACTAAATGTCTGCGTGCGATCCACCAACCCTTGTCTCTGGAGCGCGGTGATGGCACGTGCCCAACGTGGCTCCGCCAACTGTAACAAACAAAGCAACAAACTTTAACATATGGGGTTTGTTGTTAGATGGCAACAATAAAATAATCAATGTTCTGTTGTTTGCACCAACTACTGCCTATTTAAGCGAATTCCAAGGGCGTGATATTGCTTAAAAACGCATTACAGCAGTGACTTAATTTAAAAATAATTTCCGCTGAATATTCATTACTTTAATTGCGTTAGCAAAAATGTATGGCTTGGCAACTTCCCAGTGTGAAAACCATTCAAGTATTGAGCTCACCCATTGCCCTGGCCTGCCCAGCTAGTAGACCTCTTTGTTCGTTCACGTTGGTTGCCAGCTTCCAAAAATTTGCCTCACTTGTATGATTATTCTTTATTACGTGCAAGTTGCCCTTCACCCTATTTTGTCGGATCTTGGAAGCTAAGCAGGGTTTAGCACGGTGAGCTATTTTATGGGCGACTCTGGGTATGTCAGATGGTGTAGGCTCGCATTGCAAGGCGAGACCAGCAGTACAGAAGGATGGCTAGGGGGTGCCATCGCCCCATCAAACCATGACGAGGTACGCCCAAGCCCCACTTATTCCCTCTTAAGTCAAAACGATATCTATCGTGCTGTGAATGTTCTCTTATCCAGGGGTTCTCAACCTTTTGCACCTCAAGGTCCATTTGGGTCTGGTCTCCACGGACCACTAGAGGGCGCCCGTGGCCCACTGATGGGTTGTGACCCACTGGTCAAGAATTGCGGCGCTAATACACGCTTTCCTTTTTCTCTCTCAATGGAATTGTCAAAACTATCACCACGTGGCACCCAAACTGCAACCTTAGAAGTATAATTCACACACACTCGCCATACACTGGAAGTTAAATCTCCTGGTTGGTTAGGCTCCCTGATGGAGCTCCCGGCACGTGGGGTGAAATGTCGGCCATGAATTCCAAAAAAACACAAACCACGGCAAACCCAAAAACACATCGTTGAACGCCTAAATTATTCACAGCCC
>JAZEWU010000010.1:236982-248765 GCA_036362915.1 Geotria australis
TGTCGAACCGCTAAAGCCAAACGAGAGTTTGGGGGGCATCACACGTACAGCGACGGCGGTGGAGCAGCAGCGCAGTGGGGTCAAAAGGTCATCAGTTCGGCGAGGTGTGGCCAGAGGTGAAAGTAATAAGAATAATAATGACGGTACGATTTATAACGTTCCGCGCAAATTCCACACCTGATCATGGACGGGCAACGGATACGGAGGCGCGAGGAAACCGCAGAGAGGCCGGGGGAAAGCAGCCACGCAGCCAGCCGACGTCAATATTTGCCAGACACTGCATCCTATGTTATGATCGGCCAATTCACAAAATGAGTAAAATTTGTTTGGTTGTGGGAGTAAACCAGGGAACCTGGAGGTAACCCACACAGAAAGGCACCCGAGGTGGGAATCCAACTGCCTTGGGCAGGACCTTCTTACTGTGAGGAGAAGGAGATGTTACCCGTGCGCCACCCTGAATGGCGGTTGTTGCCGGTATGGTCTGCTACGGCGTCCCGCTAAGAAAGCGGCCAAAGCATTCGGTACAGGTGGGAAGGGGTATGTGATACGATCGTAGCGGTAAGAGATTTACTTTCACCCCTGGGTGTCACCTGCCTGTTTGCACGGCCGCGAAAGACCAGGTGCAAAAGCACAACAAACAAAACAATTGTCAACAATAGCTTCTGCACATTGGGAAAATAAAAAATGAATATCCGAAGGGTGGAACGTTCCCGCGAAGACGTCTGCGACGTTGATGGAGCGATGGGATCGGCGCTCGTGCTCTGCGAGACCGAGAGAAATGCCGGTGGCTCGTGTTGGGCCTTCATCCAGCAGCGGTTCGATCACGGCGGAAGATGGCAACGATGACAGAAGGCAGCGTTGATCATGAATGCCGAGTACGTTTGGATTTACGCACCACTAGCAGGGCAGTTCCTAGCGTTTAACTTTTTTTTTGACGAGAGCGCCGGCGTTTGGAATTCTGTCCGCGTGAGGAATCGCGGCGCGTTTCGCGTCGCGCGCTGTCGCACACGTGCACAACAACGACAACTAAGTGGCAGTGATGTCACCACGGCTCGCTGACAGGAGGTCACGGGACAGACCCAGGTGCCACGGGCTGACTGCCTGAGATAACTGCCATATGGACCACCTGTGCTCCCTATTGTGCCAACTCACTGCATATTAGCCGCCCGGCGTTGCGCGCGTTGTTGTGAGCGCCGCTCCTCCACCCTCCGTGTGTGCACACGCAAACACCTGGCGTGGTTCCTAGAAAGCCGTTCGCCCGCCCGCTCACCTTGGCACGCCCCGGCGGAGTTTACACCTTCCGTGCGACACCCGATTATTTTTAATAGCGTGTTAAAAAAAATATTTACAAAATAGACTCGCAGCGGTGGGACGTATGATGCAGGTTTGTCCGAATTCTTGATGATCTCAAAAATCGTGCCTTTATAACTGTCGCGTTAACTTTTTGCATTTTTTTTGGATAGTTAACATCCCTTGCTGGGCAGGAGGGCCTCAACTAACGTTCAGTACATTTAGTATTTCCACTTCAAAACAGACGTATCCCTAAACTTCTAACTCTAGTTGTGAGTCGCTTTCAACAAACCAGCAACGCTCATCGCAGACTTTCAACGCTTTCACAGACATTCTTCATCTTTCTCCGACTTTCAACTTTGTGCCAGACTTTCAACACCACGCCCCGCTGTCCTCAGTAGGCGTCACAAAAAACCCGTGCAGTCGTATTATGAGTTTCCTGGCTTTCCTCCCCCCATAGCAGGTAGCAGTGAGCAGTGATCGGAGTCTACCACTGGCTTGGGCAGGGGTGTCCACGCACAACACACCGACCACACCCCCACCCCGCGCGCCCCTCAGATGGTGGGAACCTTCGTATGTATTGATGTAAATAAATATAATTTACAATTTCTAACAGCACAGTATTAATTCAATGTCGAATGTATGCATTCAAAGAGAGAACGACTCAGAGGCGTGAGGAAAAGGTAGAGGGGGGAGAGGAAGGGGAAGGAGCCACTCGGTTTGCCGGTGCCAACATTTGCCAGATACTGCGTCCTATAATGATATTATCGGCCAATTAAGGAGTTTATGTTTACCTATGGGAGGAAGCCGGAGAATCTGGAGGAAACCCATACAGAACAGGGGGAGATGTAGGCCTAACGATGCCTCCAACGTGGGAGGGACATTACGCTGTGAAAGCCCCGACACTTCCCAGCTAAGCGATCTCGGTGAAGCCTCCCACACAAATTACTTTCTGTTGGTATCTCCAGTGGTTTTCACCCGATAGGCATCACGTTTTAATTGACACTTTGCTCAAATATATTACCTAAGTTAATGCTGCAACGCAGGTACGAGAGACAAACCCTCCCAACACCACATTTACTCAGTTCCACTTCACTTGCAACCTCTGTTTTATGATTTCAGAAATCTCACTTTCCCTACGGCTTTCAGAAACATTAATCAAAGTGTGAGACGGACGGTGGGGGGGGGTGAAACCTCGCAAGGTTTTCTCGTGACGCACGAGGCAGCTCACGATGCCAGAGGCTGCCTCACCCCGCGGTGCGATTCCCAAACTCCGATCGCCGAGCTTCAACAGCGGTGGCGGCGACGACGACGCCGCCCGGCCGCACGCGGAATCTGTTTTAAAAAATGACGCGGCACGCTCGGTCTCAATCGCTCCGGGGCGATTGGCCGACCGCTACCGACGCGGGGTGCCAGACGCGCGCCGACCCCGTGCCGACCCCCGTGCCAAAGTGCCCGCGATGGTTCGCCGCGGTCCTCGGGAGAAAAGGTGCCACGTGCCGGTGTGGCGGTGTTCCAGTTGTGCAACGCGCCGGTGTGCCAGTGAGCCGATGTGCGACAGGCTGGTGTGCCAGTCTACCGGTGTGCCAGTGTATTAGTGTACCACACGCTGGTGTGCCCACGTGCTAGTGTGCAAGTGCGCCGGTGTGCCGCGCGCCAGCGTGCCCATGTGCCGCGAGCTGGCGTGCCGCCATTTCGACTAAAGCAGTTCGGGGTCCTTCAGAAAAAACAAACACGATTCCATCCGTCTTCTTCTGCGTCTCTCGGAGCCCCGCTCGATGACCCCGCTCGATGACCCCGCTCGGTGACCCCGCTCGGTGACCCCGCTCGGTGACCCCGCTCGGTGACCCCGCTCGGTGACCCCGCTCGGTGACCCCGCCGCCGGGCAGCCGCCTTGACCTGCCTGCGAGGAGAAAGGGAAACGCGGCGGTTAGCGTTTAACTCGGGGATATCCGTGGCGCTGCCGCCCCTCCTCCCGGATCGGCCGGGAGCGTACCGGAATGGATCTCCTCCCGGTGACGATCGACACCAATCCGGGAGACCCTAATAGGAACGGTACAATTAGCAGAGTACCCGTCCTAAGGGCGATCTTGTCTCAAGCGTGTAACACGGTCTTCCGACGTCTCTTGCTGATGTTTCTCTGCTGCCAGAACTGCTTTGACCTGAATTCCTTCCGGATGTCCTTTTGGGACTGTTGCTGCTAGCTCTCTCAAGTTTGACGAGCGTAATCAATAAATGGGAAGCATAGCTGAAATAAGTGGGAAGTAAAGACCCAAAAGCCTCGGTGTCGTGCGTATAAAACTTTACGAAGGATTCGAACCCGCTATCCGGTACCCTCGGCGCAGACACCCATCCGTGTAAAACAAGCGAAACACTCGCCCCGTGACGTGCGGCTCGCGAAGGCGCGAGGTGCTCGCGGCGTCGGTACCGTTAGTCGCTGTCCGGCCGGTACAGGTACTTCATCATCAGGCTGTCCACCTCCTTCTTCCTCTTCTTCTCCTCCTTGGCTTTCCTCTTGTCGGCCCTGTCCTTCTTCCCGGCGCCGTCGGCCCGCTCCTCGGCGTCCTCGCCGCCGCCCCCGCGCGCGGCGGCGCCGGGGCCCCGCTTCACGCTGTCCACGCTCTTGTAGGACACGGTGGAGCTCGTCGAGTCGGACGAGTCCGAGTCCGAGTCGTCCGAGTCGCTCGCGGCGTCCTTCTTCCTCGGCTTCTTGCTCTTCTTCGACTTCTTGGTCTTCTTGGCGGAGGAGGAGGAGGAGGAGGAGCGCTTGGAGCTCTTGGCCGGCTTCTCGTCCGAATCCTCGCCGGAGGACGACTCCGGGGAGCTCTTGCTTCTCCTGCCGCCGCCGCGCCACGACGATGTCTTCTTCTTGTTCTTCCCGAACGACGACGACGACGGCGAGGACGAGGGCGCGCTGACGTCCATGGCGGAGTAGGAGCGGCGGATCTGCGAGGATCGCGTCTCTCCTCCGTCCGCCTTCGCGTCGGCGGCGGCGTCGTCGTCGTCCGACACGGCCGAGTAGTTGCGCCGCTTGGGCTTGACGGGCTTGTAGCTCAGCACCTCGTTGATGGCCGCCTCCAGGTCGGGGTCGAGCCAGCTGCGGTGCGTCACCGTCTTCACGTCGTCCGGCGCGTCGGCGCCGTCGAGGACGCCGTTAGGCCGCGGCGGAACCGACAGGCTCCGCGCCGACGCGCGCCCGTCGTCGCCGCCGCGCCCCGCCGGCTCCCCGTAGCCGCCGGCCTTCGACCACGAGGAGACGACGGAGCGCGACTCGGGCCGCGCGCCCGCCGCCAACGACGACGACGGGCCCGGCTCGGGGCGGCGCGGCGACGACGGCGCGGGGCTCGAGGCGTCCGACCGCCCGCGGCCCGCGCTCGCCCCGCCGAACTCGGAGCGCCGTCCCGGCCCGCCGGCGTCCCCGAAGGAGGCGGCGGACGCGGGCCGCGGCAGCGAGAGCGAGACGCGGCCGCCGAAGCTCGAGGCCGAGCGGGCGTCGTCGCCCCCGCCGCCGTAGGCCGCGCGGCGCAGCGACGGCACGAACGAGAAGTCGGACTTGGCGTCGGCGGCGTCGTCGCCGGCGTCGTCGAAGGCCGCCAGCGACCACCGCTTGTCGCCGGCCGCGCCGTTCCGGGGCCGGCGGGAGAACGGCCGCGACGAGGCGCTCGACGCGGCGTCGTCCAAGTCGTCGCCGGGGGACGACGGCGGCGGCGGCAAGGAGCGGCGCCACGATTTCACGTCGTCCAGGTCGTCCGTGCTCGAGGACTTCTTGGACTTGCGCAGGGACGAGGCCTGCTCGGCCGAGTCCTTGCTGAGCGCGGACAGCAGCGACTGCGCGTCGTCGTCGTCGTCGTGCTGGGGGCCCGCGCGCCGCCGGTAGCTCAGCGAGCTCATGGAGGACGCCGGGCGCGACTCGCCGGCCTCCTTGCCCTCCAGGCTGAACCTGGACCCCGCCGGGGGAGAGGGGAGACGGAACGTGGAGGAGGGAGAGGGCGGTTGGGAGAAGGAGAGGAGAGACGGAACGTGGAGAAGGAAGAGGGAAGCGGGAGACAGAAGAGAGAGGGACAGGACGGAAGTTAAGGGAGGGAGACAGACTGCAAAAGGACGAGCAGAAAATGTCGATCGGTGGAGTCTGAGTTTCATTTCTCCCCGAATATTTCACTGGTCACGGGGAGACTCGGAGTAGGCCTTTAATGAGCGGCCAGGCCCATCGCGTGCCGTATCCTGGACGTGGTGTGTCGGGGTGTCGGAATACCTTCCAGACGCTAGTTTAAATAGAGCCGTGGGGCCTGGTTAGGCGGTGGTAATTTTTAAGCCGAAAACTACTTCAATAATAAAATAAGTACAGAGAGACGATAAAATGGACAGGGTGAGTAGCTGATGGAAGGTCATTCCTCAGGTTACTCATCGTGAGCGCGTCAGAATCGGAATTTGGAAGCACAGTGAAAACGAAGACTGGAGGGGGTGTAAAACAGTCATCTTAGGAGCAGAGAGAGAGGAGGGGGGAGCGGAGAGAGCGAGAGTAAGATTATTAATTTAACGTAACTTCAAATTAGTACGCACCATGGAGGCAATATACCGTGGCGATCCGGCAAACTCAACGACCATGAAAACCCAACCAGCAGACGGCTCTTCTATTGTAGCTAGGCTACGCTACGGCCTATCACACCGCAGTGTGGGCGGCACGGTGGCTTAGCGGTGACGAGCGCTGCCGCGTCACAGCAAGAAGGTCCTGGGTTCCATTCCTGGCTCGGCTGCCATTCCTGGCTCGGCTGCATGTTCTCCCCGTTTCCGCGTGGGTTTTCGCCGGGCACTCCGGATTCCTCTCACAATCCAAAGGCGTGCTGCCTCGGCTAATTGTCCCGACTAAATTCTCCCCGGTGCCCCGAGATGTTGCTTACCCCTCCCCGCTAGTCACTCAGGCTTACTCGGAGCGAGTGAGACCGACAGGAGGAGGAGGTCACAGAGACTCACTCCGTGAGCTTGGCTCCGCGCCTCAGTATCCGCGTCTCGCTTCGGCCAGGCGGGGAATTTGTGCGCGTTAATTTTTTATTATTATTATTATTACTCACAGGAGGTCATTGAGACTCACAGGTCACTGAGCTTCACTCACAGCAGCTTACTGAGACTCACTCAGCAGGAGGTCACTGGGACTCACTCACAGGTTAGTGAGACTCAATCACAGGAGGATGTGGTCACTGAGACTCCCTCACAGCAGGATGTCACACTCACTCGCAGGAGGAGGACCAGGTCACAGACTCGCTCGCAGGAGGTCGAGACTCACTTGGAGGATGCGTGTTTGAGGCTGCCCTCATCGGAGGGGGTCTTGCCGCCGCCCCCCGGGATGTCGGCCGGCGGGGAGCCCTTGTTCTTGGAGAGCCACGACTTGACGCTGTCCACGCGATCCTCCACCTCCGAGTCCGAGTCATCGTCCCCCCCGCTGGAGGCGGGAGAGAGCGAGACGGGAGAGGGGGAGACGGGAGAGGGCGAGACGGGAGAGGGCGAGACGGGAGAGGGGGAGACGGGAGAGGGGGAGACGGGAGAGGGCGAGGCAAATAATCAATCAAAGAGAGAGCAACGATCGGCAAGATCGGCTCCCCAATCGTGAACTTCGGCCCCCGCGAGGTCACCCACTTCATTGTTCTCGCGTGCACGCTGGCTTATTGTTGTTATTACGAGCAGAGTTCCCGTCCTACGGACGATGTGGTTCCGAGCGTGCAACGCGTCCTTCTGACGTCAGGACAAAGGTGGAAGAGCACTCAAGATGCTTGATCGTACCGGTGCAAAAGTGGGACCAGAAACTGAAATAGCGCTCCAGTTTCAGAAGATTAATCATCAATAAGTGGGAAGTAAAGATGAAATAAGACGTAAAAGCCTCGGTGTTGTGAAGATAAAATTCGCGCTTACGAAAGCATTCGAACCCGCTACCGTCAGTGTGGACACACACACGTACAAATATTATAGATCGTGCGTCGATATCGCACTCGGATTATGACGACGATCAGGAGCTCACGTTTTGTTCTTCTTCCGCTGGTACTTGGCGACAAGCTCCTGCACCCTGCAGGCGTCGGAAGAGGTCACGCACGGAGCGACGAGGAGGACGAGGAAGAGGGAGAAGAGGAGGGAGAAGAGGAGGAGGAAGAGGAGGAGGAGGAAGTCGTGAACGAGACAAGGGAAAGCACCGCAAACAGAATTCAAGAAAAGCTCGGTGGCCCGCGGAGGTCGGAGGGCACGCCGTGTCGCCCGTCGGAGATGCCGATTGGTCAGAATCGCTTTGTTGTTTACGCCAGTGTCGATAGTTCGTGGCAGCTGGTTGAGGAGGCCACAGAGGCCACCGGGGGGGTTTGTCCCGCGTCGGTCTGCTCAGGCGTGCGGACGCCGTCTGCCTCTACGTGTGCTTGTTTGTCTCTTTGCTCGCCCGTCTGGCCGTCTGCCCGGCCGCCCGGCTGTCCACGCGCCCGCCCGCCCACCTGTCCACCGCCTCGTCGTTCTCGTCGCTCGCCATCTCGTCCTCCATGGCCGCCTGGAGGTCGCTGATCCTCTGGAAGGAGGCGTGGAGGTCGCTCTGCAGGCTCTGGTTCGCAGCCTCCAGGCTCGACATGTCCAGCTCCTGCGACAAGATAGGTTAGCGTGACGACGGGGGGCCGTCCCCCCCCTCCCGTCTCCCCCTCCCCCACCCCTTGGGCGTTGCCCCCCGGATGGGGCGATGCATAATAAAGGGTGTGGGCATAACAGCTGTTGGACTCTGTCAGGCTTCATGGAGATGCCGCTGCTGCTGACGATGATGACTATACTGAACGTAACGATGCAGGTGTTCACGGCTCCGTGCACGAGAATCGTTCTATTTCGCGATAGCCGCGTGCGAGCGTTCCTCCGCTCTCCTTCGCGACGTTTGGCCTTCCGCGTCGGAGGCATCGCGAGGCTTCTGCCTCCAACGCGTCGGTGCCTCCAACGCGGGAGGCGAAACGTCACGCACGACAGGCGAGCGACGTTCGACACGGCTATCCCGGAAAGAGCGGCTCTCGACGGACAACCGTCGCCGCGCGTCGGTCCGCGAGCACCAACGTCGACGCGGCGGCGGCGCCGGCGCGACCCACCAGCTCGTGGCGCTTGCGGTTGGCCTCTCCCTCTCGCTTGGCCAGCTCCGCCAGCTCCTCCTTGAGGTCGCGTATCTGTCGCTGAAACCGCTTGTTCTGCTCCTTCTCGCGGCCCTCGGCGGCGCCGCGCTCGTCCCGCTCGCCGCTCACGCGGTCGATGTTGTCCTTGAGCCGCAGCGCCAGCGCCTGTCGTCGACAACGGCATCGCCGTCGTCATCGTACCGAGACGCACGGACGGACGGACGCACGCGCTGGATAGATGGCACTGGCGGATAGGCAGGGAAGTGTGCCGATGTAGGTCTCCACGTCGGCTCGAGTCGCGACGGTTGTTCTTCAGAGCTGTCGTTTCGGCTATCCCGTAACGACAGCTCTGTCGTTTCGAAGGCTACCCAAGAGCTCTCCCTCTGTCCCTCGCGTTGGAAGCATCCTCAGGCGCCCGGGGATGCTTCCAACGTGGGAGGCGAAACGTCGCGAGGGAGTGGGTGGCCAGCACTGCGTCCGGCCGCCTTTGTCTACATAGTGGCGATGTTTACACACCGCACCAGGTACTCATTTGAGGCCGATCGATCTCTGGGAGGCCCAGGACCGGTTTGGAAAATCGTCACTGTTGTTGGCCGCGAGCAGGAATCAAACTCGGGGTGCCGGGTTCGTATTGTTGTGTGCCGACTGCCACGCTACCCTTCCCCCCGACAGGGAGACACTTTCAGACACGCACGCAGATGAACGCACAGACACACACTCGTGTACACACACACACACGGACACGGACGCATGCGTGCGTTTGGTGCCGTGCCTCGTAGCGCTTGATCTGCAGCTTCTCGAACTCGAGTTTGGACTCGAGGTCGCGGATCCTGCCCTCCTGGCGGCTCACGATGCAGCGCTCCACCATCGACTGCTCCAGGAACGCGACGCGCGCCTGCAGCACCTGCACCTGCGGCGCCACGCGGCGCCCGCGACACACACCACGCGCGGTCACGGGACGCGCCGTTAATAATAATAATAATAATAGCATTTATATAGCGCCTTTCACCCGAGGGTCACAAAGCGCTGCACCCGAGGGTCACAAAGCGCTGCACAGAGCTGCAGAGAGAACGACGTTGCGGGGTCACGGGACGCACGGACGCGCGACGCAGGGTCGCGAGGTCACGCAACGAGCACCGGTCGTGATCACGCTACGCGCCGATCACAGCCGTGAACCGACGCCGTACGGTAAATGATCGTTTATAAACCCATCGGTCACCGGCTCCGAATATGCCGCGAGCGCCGTTACCTTCTCCTCTGTCTCCTCCTTCTCCCGCGCGGCGTCGGCCAGGCCGACCTCCAGCTCGTTGATGTGGGCCAGGTCCGTGGACGACTGCGGCGAGAGGGTCACGCGCACCGACGCGAGGGTCGCGGGTGATTTCAAGCTACACTTAAGAGGAAGGGCGAAACGCGCGGGGAAGTCGTTAACACGCAAATGCCACGGTAACGTGCTCCGCCAGTGTGGGCGAGCCAGGCACCTGTGCCACGAGCGCCTTGTGCTTCTTGATCAGCTCGTCCAGGTCCTCCTGGTCCTCCTCGACGCGCGCCTGCAGGTCCGTCTTCTCTCGCTGCAGACGCACCATCTGCTCCTCCAGCTGCTCCGCCGGCGACGGCACAAGCGGCAAACGCGACGGCGAGTCACGCCAAGGTTTGCGCGGCAGGTGCCGCGCGGGGCGAAGCCCTCGCGGGTTGGGTCGCTCGAAAAAAATGCCGCCGCCGACGAGCGCGACGCGCGCGGGTGAAACCGCGTCTCCGCGTCTCGACCGAGGCGCCGGGGCGGCACGGCACCCACGGCCAGAGCCGGCGAGGGTGAAGGCGGCGCGGGGCGGGGGGAGACCCCGGAGAAAATGAAGTCGTAAAGTCCTGACGGACGGGTATTGATCTCGTGACAAGGACGCAGAGCCGGGGCTAAAGAAACAGAACCCGGGAGAACGGCCGGAGATATCGACCCGGGGAGTGGCTGCCACCGCCGCCTCCCCCTCCGCGCCCTCGTAGTAAGGTTGGCACACCTCGGTGTAAGGCAACCAAATCGTGAGCCAATCTTCTCTCCAATTTACCCGCTAAACCCTAGACAGAGGCGAAAGGAATCCGGTACGACAAAGCGGCAAGAAAGCGGCCGACGCATTCAGTAGGGTACGGGTGGGTAGGGCCGGTCTGCGACACGACCGTCGGCGGTAAGAAACGTAACATCCTTTCACCGCGCGGGCCCGACGCCTCCCCCGGGCCGGCGGATGCCGGGTGCGGTCGCGCCGCCCGCGACGCTCACCGCCACTTTGCCGCGCGTCGTCTCCTCCAGCTGGTGGTGGAGGTCCTCGAGCTCGGCCTCCAGCGCCTTGCGGGCCTTCACAGCGGCCGCACACGCAAACTCCGACTCCTCCAGCTGCACGCACGCACGCACGACGCACGCACGACGCACGCACGACGCACGCACGCACGCACGCGCAGGGGAGCCGCGGTGAGAACGGCGGCAAACGCCACGAAACCCACGAGCTACGCGGACGGGCGAGGCAGCTGGGTGGGAGCGAGTCGACGGGCGAGGCAGCTGGGCAGTTGGAGAGTTAGATCAGAGATAGATAGATGTTTATTATTACAGCCGAAAAATACCCAGTGAGCTTGCAAGCTCTTCGCGGGATTCCTGCGACACGACAAACACGCGATTTGACGAAAATAAGTACAAATAAAAATACAAAAACAAATTGACCAAACAAAAGGGCAAGGCGCTTGGGGAGGAGCCAGGCAAGCACCTGGCAATGGACCGAAGCAGTGCGAGGCAGCTGGCCAGTGAGAGAGTTAAATCAATGGGCGAAGCACTTCAGTAATAGCTAGTCAGCAGGCAAGGCCAGTACGCCGGTGAGGTCAAAGGGCAATAAGCCTTCCATCCAAAGTCAGAAACAGCGTTAATATTGTCCAGGTTCGTAGCGAGCCAGAGCCCACCCCAGGCAGGGCCATACCCATGGTCTCTTCCAGGATAGGACGCCAGTCCACCACAGGATACCGGGGGCAATGTAGTGCGCAGGCCTATTAACCTATGCAGCAAGCATGCTATTTGGACCGTGGGAGGAAACCGGAGCGCCCGGCGAAAATCCGCGCGGGCACTGCGAGCCATTCTGCAATAGTATATAAGGAACGCGGGTGTGTTTCCACACAGAAAGGCACCCGCTGACATCAGAGGGCAGTAATCCGGTGAGGCCCGAGGGCTTCGAGGCACGGCGCGACGGCGCCGACTCGCCTGGTTCTTGAGCTGCGCGATCTCGCGCCGGCTGGGCGCGCTCTCCTTCAGGTGCTCCAGCATGGTCTGCGCGTCGGCCAGCAGCGCCTTCGTCCGCCGCAGGTCCCTCCGCAGGCGCTTCTCCAGCTCAAAGTCCCTCTGCCCGACCT